>CM034412.1:16703998-16746498 GCA_019925095.2 Dendrolimus kikuchii
GGTTAGGTTAGGTTAGGTTAGGTTAGGTTAGGTGCGCCCTGGACTCTTCTCCGTCCAGGAAGCGGTACAAGGGGATGCGTCCCCGGGGCCCCGAGCGGCCACTGTCACATTCCCCCCTTCACTCCGTGACAGTGGTGTCCCACCTATCCACCCCAAATCCTTGTATTCCTTCCTTTCCTTCCAAACTTGCTCCCTCACAAATACCCCTCCCTCTCCGATGGTAGGTGAGCGCCTCTTCGCCGGTCTTCATGGCGGAGAGGCGGGGTCTTCCAGCGTTGAAGCATCTTGCTCCGCTGGCAGACAAGGTGAGGCAGCGCGGTTCTGCCCCGCGCAGCCCAACGACGAGGACAGTGGCGGCGGGCTCAGTGGTGGGACGAGAGTCTTGCCACTGGGCGCTACCGTCGAGCGTTTCCCCGTGTGGTGTCGTGGATCACGTCTCGCGGCCACACGGGACCGCGGGGCCTGCCTTAATTGGCCGGCCCAAGAGGAGAAAACCTCAATAAAAAACCCCTACACTTAAGCTGCGGCGCAGGGCGAGCTGTTTTGAGGCCGGGGGGGTAAACCCGGTCGCTACTGCGTACCACACCCAGTTTTTTCTTGTATAAAATGTATCGACTCGTGGGAACAAAAATGAATGTACCTAAAACAAAACCATCTTCCGACGTAGTGCCTGAGAAGGGCGGTGACGATGTAGGTGACGTGCCCGCGAAGGGCAAACCCAACTCGAAAGGGCCCGAGAAGGGCGGAGACAAGAGTTTTTACTCACGCTTCCTGTCGGCGATCTCTCTGCCGGCGGAAGCGCAAAGCTCTGTCGCTCAAGCCAGCTCCTGCACCGTGCGGTTGCAGCGGCTTGAGGACGTAGACGCGTCCCTGCCCGGTTCATCCGGGAAAGGGACAGCCCCCCCTGTTCAGGCCCCACCAAAGGCCCCGGCTCCGAAAGAGCCGGAGGGGAAGGGCAAGAGCCAGGCTGCCTCCCGCAACACGCGGTTGAGGTCATACCTGGCTCTAGACGACCTCTCACCGCCGACGTCGTCCGACGAAGAGGGGATATTGCCCCCCCCCCCTTAGCCCCCTGTGCAGGCCCCACCAAAGGCCCCGGCCCCCAAAGGGTCGGCAGGGGACGGCCAAAAAGAAGCAAGTCGGCAGCCCGTAGAGACAGGATGCGTCTCCGGCTGCCGGACATGGTCTTCGACGACTCCTCTCCACTGGCGTCGTCGACAGACGAAGACGATGAGGAGAGACCGCCCCCCAAAACCCCTGCTAACGCCCAGGCAGCTACAGCGCCGGACGCCAAGCGGGGGAGAGGGCGCCCTCCCACAACGGGGGAGTACATGGGCCTAGCTGCTGCCAAGCAGGCGCTTGTGCAGGCCCAGCGTGCTGAGCTCGAATTCGCGAGCGAAAAGGAGATCGTGGAGCGTGCCTCAACAATGGCTACCGCGAGGGCGTCGAGGTCTAGGACCGTTCCCGCCCTCGCGAGCCAGGCCGCTCCAGAGGCCCGTGCAGCTCACGCGCAGGGCCTGCAGCAGCAGATCGTCGACTCCTTGGCGGTCGTGGCCGGGGTGGCCAAAGTCTCAAAGGGCCTGAAGGGGACTCTCCAGAAGGCCCTTAAAGAGTCTGTGGCGGCCATCCATGAGGCCTCGGAGGAGCTCCTGACTCGTACCACCAGCGAGGAGGTCGCCCTGCTCCGTGCGGCAAACAGCCGCATGGAGTCAGAGATCGCTGACCTCCGTAACGAGCTCAGGAGCCTCCAGGCGGAGGTTGTACGGCCGCGGCCAGAAGCCGCGCCGCCAGCCCCGCCAAATGTGGAGTCGACGATGGCCGCGAACCTCGACCGAATGACCCTCCTCATGGAGAGTCGGTTCGCGGCCATGGAGGAGCGGTTGCGCTCGGTCACAACACCGAGCCCCGCTCCCGCAGCTAGGCCCTATTCCCAGCCGAGCTCGCCTGGTGTGAGGCGGCTCTCGGCTGTGGAGTACCCCCCGTTGCCCTCCCAAAGGGCAAGTATGGAGACGGCGGTGGTGACGTCCATTCCACCACCGCCCGCCTGTCCGGCGCCCCTCCCTCTCCCGGCCGTGGCCGGGGAGGGCTGGACGACGGTCGGCCGCAAGAAGAGGGCCAAAAACAAGGCCCCACCGTCGTCCGGCACACAACCGGTCACGACTGCCGCGACAGCGCAGCCCACCAGCGCTCCGCGGCGAGGAGGTAGAGGACGCGGGGGGAAAGGAAAGGGGGATGTGGCGCAGGCTCCGGCCTCGCAGCCCCCCCCTCCTCCACCCCCTGCACCTAAAAAGAAGACAGCCGCCAAGGAGAAGAGGTCTCCGCGTCTGCGTCCCCCGAAGTCCGCCGCCGTCGTCCTGACGCTTCAGCCAGGCGCGGCGGAGAGAGGGTGTGACCTACGCCAACCTCTTCTCCAAGGCGAAGTCACGCATCCGGCTGGCCGACCTCGGGATAGAGGGAGGCCTAAAGGCTCAGGCAGGCGCGCACTGGGGGCCGTATGCTGGTGCTTCCCAGCGCCAGTGACGCCCCCAAAGCAGACGCCCTCGCCGAACAGCTGAGGATAAACCTCTATCCCGAGGACGTGCGCGGTCTCCAGGCCCGAGAAGACTGTGTGTCTTCGCGTCTCGGGCCTGGACGACCACGCGCACTGAAGAGGACGTGGCCGCTGCCATCGCGCGGACCACCGGATGCTCCTACGGGAGCATCAAAGCGTCCAAGGTCCGTCCCGGCCCAGACGGGATGGGCCAGACGGTGGTGGCCTGCCCGGTGGCGGCCGCCAAACAGCTCCTCGCTGTTGGGACGAAGCTCCTGGTGGGCTGGGCCTCGGCTACGGTTGAGGCCCTCCCACATCGCACCCAGAGGTGCTATCGCTGCCACGAGGCTGGCCACGTGGCAGCGAAATGCACCTCGGAGGTAGACCGCAGCGGTGACTGCTACCGCTGCGGAAAAGTGGTCCTCTGGTGACCGGCCCCTGCTCTGCGAAACCGCACTGTCCTGTGTGCGAGCCCGCGGGCAGGCCGGCCGGTCACCAGCTGGGCTCGAGGCCGTGCAAGGCCAAGCCCACCAGGAGTAAGGTCCCGGCCAGCCGGATGGCGCCGGACAGCGCCGCGGCCGCGGCCGCTTGACCAGCCGCCGCGGGGAGCGGCAAGACGTAAAGCCCGTGGCGGGTAATGCCACGGGCGAGCGGCAGCGGGCGTTGAGGCCTGGGGATCAATTAGGCCTCCGCCCGCACCTATGCCGCGGGAGGGCGCGAGAGGCAGCCGCGCGACCCTCTCACGGCCGGGTAACCTTCACCCGGCCCACACAGGAGAGGCCGCCCCTGCTTATGGGGCGGCCCGCCGCTCGCCGGGGTTGCGGAGTAAGGCTCACGCTGTGTACCGTGACCCCGGCATCAATGCGGAAGTAGGCTCCCATGGGGTTTTAGTGGGTATACCGGCGCCGGTCGTATTGATTAATCGGCGTAGGGGAGTCCCACACACCGGCCGCGGCGATCCCCACGCGGCTGACGGTGAGGTAACTCATTTCCCCATGTAAAAAAAAAAAAAAAAAGGGTTGGGTTGGGTTGGGTTGGGTTGGGTTGGGTTGGGTTGGGTTGGGTTGGGTTGGGTTGGGTTGGGTTGGGTTGGGTTGGGTTGGGTCGCCCCAGGGGGTGCCACCCTGGACTCTTCTCCGGTCCAGGTAGTGGTACAAGGGGATGCGTCCCCCGGGGCCCCGAGCGGCCACTGTCACATTCCCCCCTTCACTCCGTGACAGTGGTGTCCCACCTATCCACTCCAAATCCTTGTATTCCTTCCCTTCCTTCCAAAGCTGCGCAGTTCTGCCCTGCGCGCCCCATCGATGTGGACAGTGGCGGCGGGCTCAGTGGTGGGGCGAGAGTCTCGCCACTGGGCGCTACCGCCGAGCGTTTCCCCGTGTGGTGTCGTGGATCACGTCTCGCGGCCACACGGGACCGCGGGGCTTGCCTTTACCGGCTGGCCCAAGTGGATGAAAACCACAATAAAAAATCCCCTAATGCCTAAGCTGCGGCGCAGGGCGAGAGGCTTTGAGGTCGGGGGGGTAAACCCTGCCGTTACTGCGGACCACGCCTTTTTTATTGTTGATGAAGAAGTTTTTTACTCGTGGGACCAAATATGAAAAGTTACAAACTAAAAAACCCCCCAAAGACGTAGAGCCCGAGACGGGCGGTGTTGACGCTCGCAGAAGGGCCCGAGAAGGGCCCAACCACCACCACCAACCCGAAAGGGCCCGAGAAGGGCGGAGGCGAGAAGATTTTCTACTCGAGGTTCCTCTCGGCTATTTCATCTCAGCCGGAGGCCTCGGGCAGTAGGTTCAATCGGTGGTGGAACCCCGTTCCACGCCGAGTAGCACGCGTGCATCCTCACGAAGTTGAGTCGGTGGCCTCGTCTCAACTTCCATCTGAGAGACGAGGCCAGGGTGGTTGCTCCCAAAAACCCACCCCCCGCAAAAGCCCCGGCAGCAAAAGCGCCAGGGAGGTCGCGCGCAATGAGGCAGGCTGCGACCCGCACCTGGCGGTTGAGACAGTACCTCGACGCCATGATGGTGTCGTCGTCGTCCCTATCGTCCTCGGACGAAGAGGAGATATTGCCCCCCCCGCTAACCCCCGCCAAGGCGAAGGCAGTCTCCCAAAGCGCCGGACGCTAAGCGGGGTAGAGGCCGCCCCCCAACCACGGGGGAGTACGTGGGTCTGGCAGATGCCAAGAAGGCACTATGTGGAAGCCCAACGCGCGGAGCTCGAGCTCCAAGCAGAAAAAGAGATCGCGGAGAGGGCCTCAACAATGGCTACCGCAAGGGTAACGCGCTCCAGGCCGGCACCAGCCCTCGCGAGCCAGGCCCCTCCTGAAGCTCGAGCAGCTCTCGCGGAGGGCCTCCAGCGGCAAATTGCCGATTCGCTGGCGGTGGTCACCAACGTGGCAAAGGTGTCGAAAGGTCTCAAAGGGACCCTTCAAAAGGCCCTAAAGGATGCGGCTGCGGCCATCCAGGAGGCCTCAGAAGAGCTCCTCAGTCGGACCAGCAGCGAGGAGGTCGCCCTCCTCCGTGCAGCGAATAGCGCGCATGGAGGTAGAGATCGCAGACCTCCGAAAGGAGCTGAGGAGCCTTCAGGCGGAAATCGTCCGGCCGCAGGCCGCTCCTGCGCCGCCACCGGTCGAACCACCGCCCAGCATAGAGAAGGTGATGATGGCCGCGAGCCTCGAACCAACTCACTCTCGCGATGGAGAGCAGGTTCGCGGCCATGGAGGAGCAGATGCGCTCGGCTCGGCTGACCCCCCAACCGGGGCCAGCCCCCAGGTCGAGCCCTGCTCCTCGAGCCAGACCCACACCCCCGCCGAGCCCCTCGCTCATCTTGCTGGCGCGCCCGGCCGGGGAGTTCCCCCCGCTACCATCGAGGAGGGGGTCAGCTGACACGGCGGTGACGTCGGCTTCTGCGCCGCCACCGCCCGCTTGTCCGACGCCCCTCCCCTCATCCGGCCGTGGCCGAAGAGGGTTGGACGACGGTCGGCCCAAAGAAGGCTGCCAGAAATAAGGCCCCACCGGCGTCCGGCGCCCGGCTGGAGACGACCGCCGCTGCAGCGCAGCCCACCCGCGCTCAGCGGCGAAGAGAGAGAAGACGCGTGGGAAAAAGGGAAAGGGGGATGTGGCGCAGGCTTCGGCCTCGCAGCCCCCCCCTCCCCCTCCTCCCCCCGCGCCGAAAAAGAAGAGAAGCCGCCAAGGAGAAGAAGGTCTCCGCGCTTGCGTCAGCCAAAATCCGCCGCCGTCGTGCTGACGCTTCAGCCAGGCGCGGCGGAGAGAGGGGTGACCTATGCGAACCTCTTCTCCAAGGCGAAGTCTAGAATACGGCTGGCCGACCTCGGGATAGAGGGAGGCCTAAAGCTCAGGCAGGCGCGCACTGGGGGCCGCATACTGGTGCTTCCCAGCGCCAGTGACGCCTCCAAGGCAGACGCCCTGGCCGCGAGCAGTTGAGGATCAACCTCTATCCCGGGGACGTGCGCATCTCCAGGCCCGAGAAGACTGTGTGTCTTCGCGTCTCGGGTCTGGACGACCACGCGCACGCGGAAGACGTGGCCGCTGCCATCGCGCGGACCACCGGATGCTCTGTATGCGAGTGTTAAAGCGTCAACGGTCCGTCCCGGACAAGGACGGGATGGGCCAGACGGTGGTGGCCTGCCCGGTGGCGGCCGCCAAGACAGTTTCTAGCTGTCGAGACGAAACTCCTGGTGGGCTGGGCCTCCGCTACCGTTGAGGCCCTTCCCCGCATCGCCCACAGAGGTGCTACCGCTGTCACGAGGTTGGCCACGTGGCGGCGGTATGCCCTTCGGATGTAGACCGCAGCGGTACCTGCTACCGTTGCGGTAAAGACGGGCACATGGTGTCCGGCCCCTGCTCGGCGAAACCGCACTGCTCCTTTGTGCGAGGCCGCGGGCAGGCCGGCCGGTCACCAGCTGGGCTCGAAGCCCTGCGGGGCTAAGAAGCCCATCAGGAGAAAAGTCCAGGCCAGCCGTACGGCGCCAGGCGAAGCCGCAGACGCGACGGTGTCACCAACCGCCGCGCCCAGCGGCCAGGAGTAACGCCCGTGGCGGTAATGGCAGCCACGGGCGAGCGGCAGCGGGCGTCGAGGCCACCTTGATCACATAGGCCTCCGCCCGCACTAATGCCGCGAGAGGGCGCGAGAGGTAGCCGCGCGACCCTGTCAGGGCCGGGTAATCCTTACCCGGCCCACACAGGAGAGGCCGCCCCTGTTTTAGGGGCGGCCCACCGCTCGCCGGGGTCGCGGATTAAGGCCAACGCTGTGTACCGTGACCCCGGCACCTCGGCGGAAGAAGGCTCCCATGGGGTTTTAGTGGGTATACCGGCGCCGGTCGTATTGATTAATCGGCGTCGGGGAGTCCCACACACCGGCCGCGGCGATCCCCACGCGGCTGACGGTGAGGTAACTCATTTCCCCATGTAAAAAAAAAAAAAAAAAAAAAAAGGTTAGGTTAGGTTAGGTTAGGTTAGGTTAGGTTAGGTTAGGTTAGGTTAGGTTAGGTTAGGTTAGGTTAGGTTAGGTTAGGTTAGGTTAGGTTAGGTTAGGTTCCCCCAGGGGGTGCCACCCTGGACTCTTCTCCGTCCAGGTAGTGGTACAAGGGGACGCGTCCCCGGGGCCCCGAGCGGCCACTGTCACATTCCCCCCTTCACTCCGTGACAGTGGTGTCCCACCTATCCACTCCGAATCCTGGTATTCCTTCCCTTCCGTCCAAACGTATTCCTCCCCAAACACCCCTCCCTTCCGACGTAAGGAGAGCGCCACTTCATCGGTCGTTTTGGTGGAGTGGTGGGCACCGGCTCAGCGTCGACGCATCTTGCTCCGCTGACGCCGTTGCCAGGAGAGGGTGCGCAGTTCTGCCCTGCGCGCCCCATCGACGTTGACAGTGGCGGCGGGCCCAGTGGTGGGGCGAGAGTCTCGCCACTGGGCGCTACCGCCGAGCGTTTCCCCGTGCGGTGTCGTGGTCACGTCTCGCGGCCGCACGGGACCGCGGGGCTTGCCTTAGTCGGCTGGCCCAAGAGGAGAAAACCTCAATAAAAAACCCCTAACACCTAAGCTGCGGCGCAGGGCGAGAGGTTTTGAGGCCGGGGGGGTAAACCCGGTCGTTACTGCGGACCACACCCCGTTTTTTATTTTAAAAAGTTTATGACTCGTGGGAACAGTATGGCAGATTCTAAAAATTCAAACACCAAAGACGTAGTGCCTGTGACTGGCGGTGAAGATGGTAAGGGAGAACCCGTGAAGGGTAAAAACGACTCGAAAGGGCCTGTGAAAGGCGGCGATAAAAGCTTCTACTCGCGCTTCCTGTCGGCGATCTCGTCGCCGACGGAAGCGCCCAGCTCAAGCTCAACCCAAGCTGGCTCCCGCACAACGCGGTCGCAGCCGCTTGAGGCAGAAGACTCCTTCTCGTCTGAGTTTTCGGACGATGAGGATGTGGCGGTGCCCCCCCCTGGTAAGGCCCAACAAAAGGCCCCGGCTCCTAAAGAGCCGGAGGGGAAGGGCAAGGGCCAGGCAGCCTCCCGCAACACGCGGTTGAGGCAGTACCTGGCCCTCGACGATTTGTCATCTTTGTCGCCGTCAGAAGACGAGGAGGCAGCGGCCCCCGCTAAGCCCCCGCCGAAGCCCCCGGCAGCTGCCAAAGCGCCGGAGGCCAAGCGGGGCAGAGGCCGCCCCCCCACCACTGGGGAATACGTGGGCCTAGCGGACGCGAAACGCGCGCTCGTGGAGGTCTCCAAGAGGGCTAAAGGGCACCCTCCAGAAAGCCCTGAAGGAGGCCGTGTGGTAACCGTCCGGGAGGCATCCGAAGCGCCTAGCGCGCACGGACTTCACCGAGGAAATCGCCCTGCGTGATGGCGGACAAACGCCGCATGCAGGCGGACATTATGGTTCTGCGCGACGAGCTTTGGCGAATCGTCAGGAAGCATGAGCTCGACGCTGCCACCGCGAAAGCCGGGCGAAAGCAAAGCCGCACCCGCGCCGCCAACGCCAGAACCCAAGACGCCACTATCGATGACAAGCCGCAAACCTCGAACAGAAGAGGTTTGCGGCTCCTAGAGGAGAACCTGGTCCTCCTTCTAGAGGACAGACTTAAAACCTTGGAGGAGCGACTCGCTGCCCCGTACGGCCGGCAACTCCATCTGCGCCGGCCGCCTCTCCAAGGTCTGGAGCTATAGGAGACAGAATCCTCCTTCCGCCGAGCCCCTCGCTCATCTCTGGGCGCCCGGCAGAAGAGTTCCCCCCGCTTCCCACCCAGCGGGATTTTTGGAGACGGCGGCGCCTCAAGGCTGCCCCTCGCGCCAATCCGCTGGCGTCCTCCTCTCGACCGCAGCCGCGGCCGAGGGGCTGTGGACGACGGTTGCCGGTCGCAGGAAAAGAGGGCCAGAAACCAGGCCCCACCGTCGTCCGGCACAACACCGGCACGACCTGGCCGCTGCAGCGCAGCCCCACCTGCGCCCAGCGGCGACGGCAGGAAAGGAGACGTGGTGGAAAAAGGAAAGGTGGTGGTGTGGCGCAGGCTCCGGCTTCGCAGCCCTCCTCCTCCCCTCCTCCACCTAAAAAGGAGAGACAGTGGCCCGGGAAAGGGAAGGAGCCCTGGCGTTGTTAGGTTGTGCCGAAGTCCTCCGGCGGTTGTCCTGACCCCAAAGTCAGGCGCGGAGGACAGAGGCGTGACCTACGCCAGCCTCCTGACCCAGGCCAAGAGCAATATCATTGGGCTGGCCGACCTCGGCATCGAGGGCGGGCTTTCGGCTGAGTGATGGCGGCGCACTGGGGCGCGTATGCTGCGCCTGTTTCCGGGCGCCAGCAGTGCCCCAAAGCTGACGCCTCGCCGAACGCCTCCGGCACCGTCCTCTTGATGCCGGGATGTGGCGGTCGCCAGGCCCGAGAAGACTGTGGCGTCTTCGCGTCTCGGGCCTGACGATTGCACCACCGAAGACGAAGTGGCCGCTGCGATTCGCAGGTTACCCCGGCTGTCCAGCGGACAGCCCAAAGTTGACAAAGATTCGCTTCGGCCCTGACGGGTCGGGGTCGATAGTGGTGGCTCGCCCAGTCGCGGCGGCCAAAAGTTGGAAAGAGTGTAAACTCCTGGTGGGCTGGGCCTCGACGAGCGTAGAGATCCTCCCATTATCGCGGGCACAGAGGTGCTTACGCCGCCACGAGCTCGGGCATGTGGCAGCGAGATGCACCTCCGAGAAGCGACCGTGCAGCGGCGAATGCCACCGCTGCGGTAAAAGTGGACATCTGGTGACGGGCCCCTGCACCGCGAAACCGCACTGCACAGTGTGCGAGGCCGCGGGCAGGCCGGCCGGTCACCAACTAGGTGGGGAGGCTCTGCGGGGCGCAAAAAAGCCCACCAGGAGGCGCCAGCCGGAAGGCACCGAAAGCGCCGCGGCCGCGACGGTCGAGCAGACCGGCCGCGGGAGCGTAGCGGAGAAGTAGCCCGTGGTGACTAACTCCACGGGCGGGCGGCAGCGGGCGTCGAGGCCTCGGGGACATATACCAAGATGGCACTCCGCCCGCACTAATGCCGCGAGCGTCGGCGCGAGCCGGTTGCCGCGCGACCCCTTTTTCCAGGGCCGGGAAGTTTCACCTCCCGGCCCGCACTAGTGAGAAGCCCCCCGGTTGTGGGGTCGGTCGCTCGCCGGGTCGCGGAGTAAGTTGCTCACGCTGTGTACCGGCCCCGGCACTAAGGCGGGGATGAAGGCAGTACCCATGCTGGGTTTAGTAGGAGGCGCCCCACCGCTCGCCGGGGTTGCGGACTAAGGCCAACGCTGTATACCGTGACCCCGGCATCAATGCGGAAGGAGGCTCCCATGGGGTTTTAGTGGGTCTATATCCTGTGACGCCCCATAAAAGCGCTAGGGAATAGGGGCGCAGGTAGGTTTAGTGGGTAGTCCGGCGGACGGAATCTCGCGACTGCTACGATCATCGTAGCCACGCGAGGAGATTCCGGCCGCTGGGAGTCCCACATACCCCTCGGTCACCCCCCCCCCCGGCCCGGGGAAATGTCGCAAGAAAAGACATTCCCCCTGCGTTAACAAAAAAAAAAAAAAAAAAAAAAAAAAAAAGGTTAGGTTAGGTTAGGTTAGGTTAGGTTTTCCCCCAGGGGGTGCCACCCTGGACTCTTCTCCGTCCAGGTAGTGGTACAAGGGGATGCGTCCCCGGGGCCCCGAGCGGCCACTGTCACATTCCCCCCTTCAATCCGTGACAGTGGTGTCCCACCTATCCACTCCAAATCCTTGTATTCCTTCCCTTCCTTCCAAACTTGCTCCTACACAAACACCTCTCCTATCCGATGTCAAGGTGGAGCGCCACTTCTGCCGGTTCCATGGCGAAGTGGTGGTGTCTACCAGCGTCGACGCATCTTGCTCCGCTGGTAGACAAGGTGAGGGCTGCGCAGTTCTGCCCTGCGCGCCCCGACGAAGAGGACAGTGGCGGCGGGCTCAGTGGTGGGCGAGAGTCTCGCCACTGGGCGCTACCGCCGAGCGTTTCCCGTGTGGTGTCGTGGATCACGTCTCGCGGCACACGGGACCGCGGGCTTGCCTTAACCGGCTGGCCCAAGTGGATGACAACCTCAATAAAAACCTCCTAATGACTCTGGCACTGAGGCGCAGGGCGAGAGGTTTTGAGGCCGGGGGTAAACCCGGTCGTTACTGCGACCACACCCAGTTTTTTCTTTGTTTAAAATGATGATGCGCACTCGTGGGAAACAGAAATGCGGATATTAATACTAAAACCAAAACCGACGTTGTGCCCAGAGAAGGGCGGAGCTGACGGGTCAGAGAGGCAACGCGTGAAGGGCCCAACCACCAACTTTTGAAAGGGCCCGAGAAGGGCGGTAAACAGTCGTTTTACTTCCTGCGCTTCCTATCGGCGATCTCTTCTGCCGGTGGAAGCGACGAGTCCCTCTCACTGGTTACTGGTTTCCCGCCCAACGCGGCTCTGAGCCGCTTGATGAGAGAAGGGGAAGAGGAGGAGTTCCTCTCCAATGCTTTTGAGGATGAGGACTCAACGGCTCCCCCCCTGTTCAGGCTCCCCACCAGCTAGGCCCCGGCCTGGTGCTGCCCGGAGGGGAAGGGCAAAAATCCTGGCTGCTCCCCGTCACGCGGAGCAGATCGGCGGCCTGCCCCGTCCCGAACACCATCTGTGGATTTATGGCGGGGGTCCAAATAACCCTCCCACACCAGCGGGAGACAAGGCCAGGGAGGTCGCGCGCACCCAGGCGCTGCGGCGGTACCTGGCCTTTTATCGGACGATTTAGGGATGAGATGATGGAGACGCCGTTCTGGTCTCCATCCTCATCCGAAGATGAAAGGAGGCCGGCCCCTCGCCAAGCCCCCCGCGAAAGCCACCGGCCGCTCAAGCCGCTGACGCTAAGCGGCAGAGGCCGCCTCTCCTGGGCAACAGGAGAGGAGTGAGAGAAGGGTGAATGTAGCGCCTTCAGCGGCCGGGCAGCAGAAGCGCTCGTGGAGGAAGCCCATGTGCCGCAGCAGCTCGAGCTTGATCTGGAGAGAGGTTGCGGAGAGGGACTACAGCGATGGTGACCGCGAGGGCTACCCGGCCTAGGGGCCGAGTCTCACCATGCCCCTCGCGGACCTGATCCTCCCGCAGCCAAAGAACAGGAAGAGGCCTGGCTGCGCTTGCAGGGGCCTCCAGAGGCAAATCACGGAGTCTCTGGCGGTAGGTGGCCAATGCGGCTTGTAAGTCTCGAAGGGTCTCTAAAGCGGACTCCTTCAGAAGGCTTTAAAGGAAGCGGCAGCCTCTATACAAGAGGCCGACGGATGAGCTTCTCAGCCGCACAGACTCGGAGGAGGTCGTACGTTGCCCGTGCGGTGCAAACAGCCGCGCATGGGATAGGCGGGAAATCGCAGACTCGGACGAGAGCCGAGGAGCTCTCCGAGAAGAGGTGACCCGGCCACGCGCGAACCCTCGCGCCGCCGCCGCCACCACCGCCAGAGATGGAGATTGAACATGGCCGCGAACCTGAGAGGATGACTTCCTTATGGAGAACAGGTTCAGGGCGCCATCGAGGAGCAGATGCGTTCCGGTCCGGCCGGCACCATCGCCGGCTCCGCACCTTGAGCCCTGCTCCTCAGAGCTAGGCCTCCACACCTCCGCCGATCTCGCCCATTCCCGGGCCGTCGGTGGAGGAGTACCCCGCTACCGCAGCGGGGTAGAAAGGGAGAGAGCGGTGGCGAAGTCCACCCTGCCACCGCCCAGCTCGGCTCGGCGCTCACCCTCCCCTCGACCTCGGCCGTGAGCAGGGCTGGACGACGGTCAGCCGTAAGAAGAGGGCAAACAAAGCTCCCCACCGTCAGTCCTGGCACACAACCGGCCACGACTGCCGCGGCAGCGCAGCTCCACCAGCGCCGCGGCGAGGAGGAGAGGACGCGGGGGAAAGCGACAGGATGTGGCGCAGGCTCCGGGCCTCGCAGCCCCCTCCTCCACCCCGCACCCAAAAAAGAAGACAGCCGCCGGCATGAGTAAGAGGTTTCCGGCTGTCTGCGTCCCCAAAATCCGCCGCCGTTGTGCTGACGCTTCCAGGCCAGGCGCGGCGGAGAGAGGGGTAACGTATGCGAACCTCTTCTCCAAGGCGAAGTCAAGAATCCGAGCTGGCCGACCTCGGGATAGAGGAGGCCTTAAGCTCAGGCAGGCGCGCACTGGGGGGCCGCATACTGAGGTAGTTTCTCTCAGCGCCAGTGACGCCTCCAAGGCAGACGCCCTGGCTGAGCAGCTGAGGATCAACCTCTTATCCCGAGGACGGTGCAGTATCTCCAGGCCCGAGAAGACTGTGTGTCTTCGCGTCTCGGGCCTGGACGACCACGCACACGAGGAGAATGCGGCCGCCGCCATCGCGCGGGACTCACCGGATGCTCCTCGGGAGCATCAAAGCGTCGAAGGTCCGTCCCGGCAAAGACGGGATGGGCCAGACGGTGGTGGCCTGCCCGGTGGCGGCCGCCAAAACGCTCCTCGCTGTTGAGACGAAGCTCCCGGTGGGCTGGGCCTCCGCAACCGTTGAGGCCCTGCCCCGTAGGCCCTGCACAAGGTGCTACCGCTGCCACGAGGTTGGCCACGTGGCGGCGGTATGCCCTTCGAAGCTGACCGCAGTGGTAATTGTTTACCGCTGCGGTAAAAAAATGGGCACCTGGTGTCCGGCCCTCGCTCGGCGAAACCGCACTGTCCTTCTGTGCGAGGCCGCGGGCAGGCCGGCCGGGCACCAGCTGGCTCGCTCGGTACCTGCGGGGGCCAAGAAGCCTACCAGGAGGAACGTCCAGGCCAGCCGGATGGCGCTGGCAAAATTCCGCAGACGCGGCGGTAACATAAACCGCCGCGCCCAGCGGCCAGGTAGAGTAACGCCTGTGGCGGTAATGCCACGGGCGAGCGGCAGCGGGCGTCGAGGCCAGGGGATCACATAGGCCTCGCCCGCACTACAATGCCGCGAGAGGGCGCGAGAGGAAAGCCGCGCGATTTCTTTCTCAGGCCGGGTGTCCTTCACCCGGCCCACACAGGAGAGGCCGCCCCTGGCTTACGGGGCGGCTAGCCGCCTCGCCGGGGTTGCGGACTAAGCGCCAACGCTGTATACCGTGACCCCGGCATCAATGCGGGAGGAAGGCTCTGCCGGCGGGGTTTTAGGTGGGCATACCGGCGCCGGTCGTATTGATTAATCGGCGTCGGGGAGTCCTGCACACACCGGCTGCGGCGATCCTCTACGCGGCTGACGGTGAGGTAACTCATTTCCTGCATGTAAACAAAAAAAAAAAAAAGGTTAGGTTAGGTTAGGTTCCTCAGGGGTGCCACCCTGACTCTCTTTCTCCGTCCAGGTAGTGGTGTCAAGGGGATGCGTCCCTGGGCCCCTGAGCGGCCACTGTCATCAAGATTCCCCCCTTCACTCCGGGGTGACAGTGGTGTCCCACCCATCCACTCCAAATCCTGGCATTCCTTCCTTCCTTCCAAAACTTGTTCCTCCCAAAACACCCCCTCCTTCCGACGTTAGGAGAGCGCCGTGCTGCCGGCCTTCGTGGCGGAGCGGTGGGCACCGGGCCAGCGTTGAGCACCTTGCTCCGCTGGTCCGCTGCCAGGAGAGGCCTGGGTGCACAGTTTTGCCTCCCCAGTGCGCCCCATCGACGTGATGACAGTGGCGGCGTGGGCTCAGTGGTGGGGCGAGAGTCTCGCCACCGGGCAGCTACCGCCGAGCGTTTCCTTCGTGTGGTGTCGTGGATCACGTCTCGCGGCCACACGGGACCGCGGGGCTTGCCTTTACCGGCTGGCCCAAGAGGAGAAAACTTACCAATAAAACCCCTACTACTTAAGACGCTGCGGCGCAGGGCGAGCTGCTCTTTCCGAGGTCGGGGGTAAACTCGGTCGTTACTGCGTACCACACCCAAGGTTTTTTGTTTAAGAAAGTTACTGACTCGTGGAACAGCATGGAAGAATCTAAAAATCTAAAACCTAAAGACGTAGTGCGCCCGGGAGAAGTGGCGGAGAGCGAAGGTAGACGACGTGCCCAGCGAAGGGCAAACCTAACTCGAAAGGGCCTGAGTAAGGGCGGAGACAAGAGTTTTATTCTCGCTTCCCGTCGGCGATCTCTGCCGGCGGAAGCGCAAAGCTCTGTCGCCTCAAGCCAGCTCCCTGCAATCCGTGCGGTTGCAAGCGGCTTGAGGATTTCGCAGACGCGTCCCTGCCCGGTTCATCCGGGAAAGGACAGCCCCCTGTTCAGGCTCCCACCAAAGGCGCCCCTGGCTCCAGAAAGAGCCGGAGGGGAAGGGCAAGAGCCAGGCTGCCTCCCGCAACACGCGGTTGGGGAGAGTCGTACACTGGCTCATAGCATCGCACCTCGATACCTCACCGCCGACGTCGCGTCCGGACGAGGAGGGATATTACTCCCGCCAAGCCCCCTGTGCAGGCCCCCACCAATTAAAGGCCCCGGCCCCAAAGGGTCGGGTTGCAGTGACTGGCAAAGAGGAGGCAAGTCGGCAGCCCGTAGAGACAGGATGCGTCTCCGGCTGCCGGACATGGTCTTCTCGGACTCTCCTGCGTCAAGATGCGTCGTCGACGGACGAGGATGACGAGGAGAGACGGTCTCCCTAAACCCCTCTGCTAAGACTCCGGCAGCTACAGCGCCGGACGACAAGCGGGTAGAGGCCGGCCCCCCACAACGGGGAGTACGATACGTGGGCCTGACGCTGCTGCAGAAGCAAGCGCTGGTGCAGGCCCAGCGTGCTGGAGCTCGAGCTAGCCAGCGAGAAGGAGATAGTGGAGCGTGCCTCATCAATGGCTACCGTGAGGGCGACGAGGTCCAGGGACTGTTCTCGCTGCCCTCGCGAGCCAGGTTGCTCCAGAGGCCCGTGCAGCTCACGTGCGCAGGCCTGCAGCAGCAGATCAAGTCGACTTTGGCGGTCGTGAGCCGCTGGGTGGCCAAAGTCTCAAAGGCCTGAAGGGGACTCTCCAGAAGGCCCTTAAAGAGTCTGTGGCGGCCATCCAAGAGGCTCTCGGAGGAGCTCCTGACTCGGAACCACCAGCGAGGGAGGTCGCCTCTGCTCCGTGCGGCTAACAGCCGCATGGGAGTCGAGATCGCTGACCTCCGGCAACGGAGCTCAGGAGCTCCAGGCGCGAGTGCTTCGTACGGCCGCGGCTGTGAAGCCGCGCCGCCAGCCCCGCCAAATGTGGAGTCGACGATGGCCGCGAATCTCGATCGAATGACTCTCGCTCATGCGGAGAGTCGGTTCGCGGCCATGCTGAGGAGCGGGCTGCGCTCGGTCACAACACCGAGCTTCCGCTCCCACAGCTAGTTTCCATTCTCCCAGCCGAGCTCGCCTCACGTGTTGAGGCTCTCGGCTGCGGAGTACCACTTCGCCGCCCTCGCAGAGTGGGTAAGCATGGCGAGACGGCGGTGGTGACGTCCATCCCACCACCAGCTCCGCCTGTCCGGCGCCGCCGCCTCTCTCTCCTCGGCTGAGGCTGAGCAGGGCTGACGACGGTCGGCCGCAAGAAGCAGGGCCAAAACAAGGCTCCCACCGTCGTCCGGCACACAACCGGCCACGATCGCCGCGGCAGCGCAGCTCCACCAGCTCCGGGCGGCGAGGTGAGGGTAGGAGGACGCGGGGAAAGGGGATGTGGCGCAGGCTCCGCCCTCGCAGCCCCCTCCTCCTCCACCCCAGCGTCCAACAAAAAGGAGAGGAAGCCGAAGGAGAAGAGGTCGCGTTTGCGTGCTCCCAATCCGCCGTGCCGTCGTCCTGACTTTTACAGCCAGGCGCGGCGGAGCAAGGTTACGTACGCGAACCTCTTCTCCGCGAAGTCCAGGGGATCCGGCTGGCTGACCTCGGGACAGAGGGAGGTCTTTGCTTCAGGCAGGCGCGCACTGGGGGCCGTGCATACTGGTGCTTCCCAGCACCAGTGACGCCTCCAAGGTAGACGCCCTGGCTGGAGCAACTGGAGGTGATAAATCCTCTATCTCGAGGACGTGCGCATCTCCAGCGCCCGAGAAGACTGTGTGTCTTCGCGTTCCGGGTCTGACGACCGCGCACTGGGAGGATGTGGCCGCTGCCATCGCGCGGGATTCACCGGATGCTCCTACGGGAGCACCAAAGCGTCGACGGTCTGTCCCGGCAGAGACGGGATGGGCCAGACAGGTGGTGGCTCGCTCCGGTGGCGGCGGCCGCCAAACAGCTCCTCGCTGCTGGGACGAAGGCCTCCTGGTGGGCTGGGCCTCGGCTACGGCTGAGGCCCTCCCCATCGCACCCAGAGGTGCTATCGCCGCCACGAGGCTGGCCACGTGGCGGCGAAATGCACCGAGGAGGTAGACCGCAGCGGTGACTGTTACCGGGCTGCGGAATAAGGCGGTCACCTGGTGACCCGGCCCCTCGCTCGGCGAAACCGCACTGTCCTGTGTGCGAGGCCGCGGGCAGGCCAGTTGGTCACCAGCTGGGCTTCGAGGGGCCGTGCAGGCCTGCCCACCAGGAGAAACGTCCCGGCCAGCCGGATGGCGTCGACAGAGCGCGGCCGCGGCGGCAACACTGATCAGCCGCCGCGGGAGCGGCAGCAGAGTGACGCCCGTGGCGGTAATGCCACGGGCGAGCGGCAGCGGGCGTTGAGGCCTGGGGATCAATGAGGCTCCGCCCGTCACCTATGTCGCGAGGGCGCGAGAGGCAGCCGCGCGACCCTCCTGTCAGGGCCGGGTATCCTTCACCCGGCCCATTATAGGAGAGGCCGCCTCTGTTTAGAGGCGGCCCACCGCCCGCCGGGGTTGCAGGAGTACGCTCACGCTGTGTACCGTGACCCCGGCATCAATGCGGAAGTGCAGGCTCCTGGGGTTTTAGTGGGTATACCGGCGCCGGTCGCATTGATTAATCGGCGTCGGGGAGCCCCACACACCGGCCGCGGCGATCCCTACGCGGCTGACGGTGCGGTAGAACGCATTTCCCCCAAAAAAAAAAAAAAAAAAAAAAAAAAAAGGTTAGGTTAGGTTCAGGGGTGCCACCCCGACTCTGTCTCCGTCCAGGTAGGTGGTACAAGGGGATGCGTCTCGGGCCCCTGAGCGGCCACTGTCACATTCCCCCCTTCACTCCGTGACAGTGGTGTCCCAAATTCTATCCACTTCCAAATCCTGGTATTCCTTCCTTCCCTTCCAAACGTATTCCTCCCCAAACACCCCTCCCTTCCGATCGAAGGAGAGCGCCACTTCACCGGTCTTCTTGGCGGAGTGGCGGGCACCGTGGCTCAGCGTCGACGCATCATGCTCCGCTGGACGCCGTTGCCAGGAGAGGGTGCGCAGTTCCTGCCCTGCGCGCCCCACCGACGTTGACAGGCGGCGGCGGGTCTAAGTGGTAAGGGCGAGAGTTCTGGGCCACTGGGCGACTACCGCCGAGCGTTTCCCCGTAGCGGTGTCGTGGTCACGTCTCGCGGCCGCACGGGATC
Source organism: Dendrolimus kikuchii (assembly GCA_019925095.2). NCBI lineage: Eukaryota > Metazoa > Arthropoda > Insecta > Lepidoptera > Lasiocampidae > Dendrolimus > Dendrolimus kikuchii. The sequence goes on from CM034412.1 coordinate 16,722,450, forward strand.
GCGGGGCTTGCCTTAACCGGCTGGCCCAAGCGTGGATGAGCACCACACAAAAAATCCCCACACTTGGAAGCTGGGTGGCGCAGGGCGCATCTTGTTTTGAGGCCGGGGTAAACCCGGTCACGCTTACTGCGGACCAGCACCCATTTCAACCATACAACGCAGAATAGTCACTGGGAACAAGATGAAAGTGAACAAATCCGCAACCGGAAACCGACGTTGTGCCCGAGAAGGGCGGAGCAGAAGGTAGGTGAGGGGCCCGGAGAAGGGGCAGCTTCCAACCAAAACCATCCAACCCGGAAAGGGCCCGTGAAGGGCGGAGGTGAGAAGACAGTTTTGACTGGCGCTTCCTGTCGGCGATTTCATTGCCGGCGGAAGCGCCGAGCACGTCCAAGAAGACGCTGGCTCTGCATCAATGCGGTCGCAGCCACTGGAAGGTGGGAGTACCTGTCCTCCGACTTTTCTGGAGGACGAGAGGACTTATCGGTGCCTCCTCTCCTGTCCAGGCCCCCACCAAAGCGCCCCTGGCCTCTTGTGCAAGGGCCGTGAGGAAGGCCAAAAGAGGAGGCAAGTCGCTCGCCTGTCGAGATCGTAGATGCGGCTTAGACTCCCGGATATGGGTGTTCGAGTGCACTCCATCTCCTCTGGCCTCGAGCACCGACGAGGATGACGAGAGGGAGGCTCTCCTGCCTTCAGCCTCGCCCAGCCTCCGGCTGCTGCCAAAGCGCCGGATGCCAAGCGGGGCAGAGGCCGCCCTCCAACCACTGGAGAGTACGTGGAATCTGGCGGACGCCAAAGGCGCTCGGAGGCCCGAACGCGCGGGAGATGAAGAGCTCCAGTGCGAGAAGGACATCGTGGAGAAGGTCTCGACTTATGGCGGCGACCGCGAGGGTTACGAGGTCTAAGACCGGTGGGTACCTCGCGGCCAGGCCCTCCCGAGTCCCCTGGCACGGAGGCATGCCGAGGGCCTCCAACGGCGAAATCGCCGACTCATTGGCGGTGGTGGCCGGAGTGGCTGGCAAGGTGAAGCGTCGAAGGGCCTTAAGGCGCACCCTCCAAAAGGCCTCTTATGGAGGCGGTGTCGTCGGTTCAGGAGGCCTCAGACGAGCTCCCTGGGCCGCACCGACACTGGGGCGAAGAGGTCGTTCTTGCTCGTGCGGCGAATCGCCGCATGGAGGCGGAGCGCTGGCGGACCTGCGCCGCGAATTGGCGAGCATCCGGTCGGAGTCGCCGAGGCTCGCGCCGGGTCAGTCCGTTCCGCGCCACCACTCCCGCCAGAGCCCACACCACCGACGACGACGGCCGCAAACCTGGACTGCTCCAATTCTCCTCATGGAGAATATCAGGTTATGCGGTACCCTGGAGGAGCGGATACCGCTCCGCGAGATCTGGCGACCGTCACCGACCGGTCAGATCACCGCGAGACCTGCTCCTCCCAGGACGACCTCCCGCCAAGTCCCTCCCCTCATCTCTGGGCACTTGGCGGATGAATTCTCTCCTCTGCCATCGAGGAGGGTATCCACCGAGACGGCGGTCTCTGGACCGCCACATGTCGCCTGGCCCGGCGCCCCTCTCCTCCGGTAGCAACTGGCGGCCGAAGGCTGACGACGGTCAGGGCCGGAAAGAAGAGGGCTAAAAATAGAGCCTCACCGTCGTCCGGCACCCAGCCGGCCACGACTGCCGCGGCAGCGCAGCTCCACCAGACGCGCCGCGGCGTGGGAGGAAGAGGACGCGGGGGAAAGCGACAGGGGATGATGGCGCAGGCTCCGGCCTTCGCAGCCTCTCCTCCACCCCTGCACTCCAAAAAGAAGACAGCCGCCATGAGAAGAGGTCTCCGCGGTCTGCGTCTCTGAAAATCCGCCGCCGTTGGTGCTGACGCTTCAGCCAGGCGCGGCGGAGTAGAGGGGTAACGTATGCGAACCTCTTCTTTCCAAGGCGAAGTCACGCATCCGGCTGGCCTGACCTCGGGATAGAGGAGGCCTTAAGCTCAGACAGGCGCGCACTGGGGGCCGCGTGCTGGTGCTTCCAGCGCCAGTGACGCTCTCCAAGGCAGACGCTCTGGCTGGAGCAACTGAGGACTCAACTCTATCTCTGAGGACGTGCGCATCTCCAGGCCCGAGAAGACTGTGTGTCTTCGCGTCTTCGGGCCTGGACGACCACGCACTGGGAGGATGTGGTCGCTGCCATCGCGCGGATCACCGGATGCTCCTACGCCGAGCATCAAAGCGCGTCGACGGTCCGTCCCGGCAAAGACGGATGGGCCAGACGGTGGTGGCTCGCCCGGTGGCGTGGGCCGCCAAACAGCTCCTAGCTGTAGGACGAAGTTCTGGTGGGCTGGGCCTCCGCAACCGTTGAGGCCCTGCCCCGTAGGCCCCAAAGGCAGCTACCGCTGCCACGAGGTTGGCCACGTGGCGGCGGTATGCCTCTTCAGATGTAGACCGTAGCGGTAATTGTTACCGCTGCGGTAAAAATGGGCACCTGGTGTCCGGCCCTCTGGCTCGGCGAAACCGCCGCACTGTCCCTCTCTGTGCGAGGTCGCGGGCAGGCGCTAGCCGGAAGCACCAGCTGGGCTCAGACTGCGGGGCTGGCAAGAAGCTTCCACCAGAGCAGAAACGTCCAGCGCCAGCCGGATGGCGTTGGGCAAAGCCGCAGACGCGGCGGTGACTTCAAACCGCCAGCGCCCAGCGGCCAGGAGTAACGCCCGTGGCGGTAATGCCACGGGGCGAGCGGCAGCGGGCGTTGAGGCCAGGGATCACATAGCCTCCGCCCGCACCAATGCCGCGAGAGGGCGCTGAGAGGAAGCCGCGCGATTCCTTCTCAGGGCCGTATCCTTCACCCGCCCCCTCACAGGAGAGGCCGCCCTGTTTACGGGGGCGGCCAAAGCCGCTCGCCGGGGTTGCGGACTAAGGCCAACGCTGTATACCGTGACCCCGGCATTAATGCGGAGGAAGGCTCCCATGGGGTTTTAGTGGGTATACCGGCGCCGGTCGTATTGATTAATCGGCGTCGGGGAGTCCCACACACCGGCCGCGGAGATCCCCACGCGGCTGACGGTGAGGTAACTCATTTCCCCATGTAAAAAAAAAAAAAAAAAAAAGGTTAGGTTAGGTTAGGTTAGGTTAGGTTAGGTTAGGTTAGGTTAGGTTAGGTTAGGTTAGGTTAGGTTAGGTTAGGTTTCCCCCAGGGGGTGCCACCCTGGACTCTTCTCCGTCCAGGTAGTGGTACAAGGGGATGCGTCCCCGGGGCCCCGAGCGGCCACTGTCACATTCCCCCCTTCACTCCGTGACAGTGGTGTCCCACCTATCCACTCCAAATCCTGGTATTCCTTCCCTTCCTTCCAAACGTATTCCTCCCCAAACACCTCTCCCATCCGACGAAAAGGAGGAGCGCCGTTCTGCCGGTCTTCATGGCGGAGCGGCGGGCACCGGCCCAGCGTTGACGCACCTTGCTCCGCTGGCGCCGTTGCCAGGAGAGGGCTGCGCGGTTTTGCCCCGCGCGCCCCATCGACGTGGACAGTGGCGGCGGGCCCAGTGGTGGGGCGAGAGTCTCGCCACTGGGCACTACCGCCGAGCGTTTCCCCGTGCGGTGTCGTGGATCACGTCCTCGCGGCCGCACGGGGACCGCGGGGCTTGCCTTAACCGGCTGGCCCAAGAGGAGACAACCTCAATAAAAAACCCCTAACACCTAAGCTGCGGCGCAGGGCGAGAGGTTTTGAGGCCGGGGGGGTAAACCCGGTCGCTACTGCGGACCACACCCCGTTTTTTGTTTAAAAATGTTATCGACTCGTGGGAACTGTATGGAAAAATTCTTAACAAAACCATCTTCCGACGTAGTGCCCGAGAAGGGCGGCGTAGAGGTAGGTGAGGTGCCCGCGAAGGGCAAACCCAACACGAAAGGGCCCGAGAAGGGCGGAGACAAGACCTTCTACTCGAGGTTCCTCTCGGCTATCTCATCCCAGCCGGAGGCCTCGAGTAGCAGTCCAAAGCCGGAGGTCCGCGTCACGCGGAGTAGGATGCGTGCCGATTCGGAAGCTGAATCGGTGGCCTCGTCTCAGCTTCCATCCGAGGACGAGGCCAGGGTGGCTGCTCCTAAAAACCCACCCCCCGCAAAAGGAGAAAAGGCCAGGGAGGTCGCGCGCAATGAGGCGCTGCGACGCTACCTGGCCCTAGATGACCTGGACGAGATGATGGAGTCGTCATCACTCTCGTCCTCGTCCGACGATGAAGAGAGACCGGCCCCCAAAACCCCCGCCAAGGCTAAGGCTGCTGCCAAAGCGCCGGACGCCAAGCGGGGCAGAGGCCGTCCCCCTACCACAGGGGAGTATGTGGGTCTGGCGGATGCCAAGAAGGCACTCGTGGAGGCCCAACGCGCGGAGCTAGAGCTCCAGGCGGAGAAGGAGATCGTGGAGCAGGCCTCGGCGATGGCTACGGTGAGGTTGACCAGACTCCAAACTGGTCCACCCCCCGTCGAGAGCCAGGCCCCCCCCGATGCTCGTGTCGCTCACCCGGAGGGCCACCAGTGACAGATCGCTGACACGCTGGCGGTGGTCACTAACGTGGCCAAGGTGTCGAAGGGTCTGAAAGGGACCCTTCAAAAGGCCTTAAAGGATGCGGCTGCGGCCATCCAAGAGGCCTCAGAAGAGCTCCTCAGTCGGACGTCTTCCGAGGAGGTCGCCCTCCTCCGTGCGGGGAATAGCCGCATGGAGGCAGAGATCGCTGACCTCCGGAAGGAACTGAGGAGCCTTCAAACGGATCTCGTCAGGCCGCGTGCCGCTCCTGCGCCGCCGCCGGCTGAGTCACCATCCGCTATAGAGAAGACGATGGCCGCGAGCCTGAACAAACTCACTCTCGCAATGGAGAGCAGGTTCGCGGCCATGGAGGAGCAGGTGCGCTCTGTTCGACTGACCCCCCAACCGGGAGCAGCCCCCCAGATCGAGCCCCTGCTCCTCGAGCCAGACCCACACCCTCGCCGAGCCCCTCGCTCATCTTTGGGCGCTCGGCCGAGGAGTTCCCCCCCCTTCCCTCACGAAGGGATTCGATGGAGACGGCGGTGTCACTGGCTTCTGTGCCTCCACCGCCCGCCTGTCCGGCGCCCCTCCCTCTCCCGGCCGTGGCCGAGGAGGGCTGGACGACGGTCGGCCGCAAGAAGAAGGCCAAACGGAGGGCCAACCAACCGTCGTCCGGCACACAGCCGACCACGGCCGCCGCTGTAGCGCAGCCCACCCGCGCTCAGCGGCGAAGAGAGAGGAGACGCGGGGGGAAAGGAGAGGGGGATGTGGCGCAGGCTCCGGCCTCGCAGCCCCCCCCCTCCTCCACCCCCCAGCGTCCAATAAAAAGGAGACAGCCGCCGAAGGAGAAGAGGTCTCCGCGTCTGCGTGCCCCCAAAATCCGCCGCCGTCGTCCTGACGCTTCAGCCAGGCGCGGCGGAGAGAGGGGTGACGTATGCGAACCTCTTCTCCAAAGCGAAGTCTAGAATCCGGCTGGCCGACCTCGGGATAGAGGGAGGCCTACGGCTAAGGCAGGCACGCACTGGGGGCCGTATACTGGTGCTTCCCAGCGCCGGTGACGCCTCCAAGGCGGATGCCTTAGCCGAACAGTTGAGGATAAACCTCTATCCCGAGGACGTGCGTATCTCCAGGCCCGAGAAGACTGTGTGTCTTCGCGTCTCGGGCCTGGATGACCATGCGCACTGGGAGGACGTGGCCGCTGCCATCGCGCGGACCACCGGATGCTCCTACGGGAGCATCAAAGCGTCGACGGTCCGTCCCGGCAGAGACGGGATGGGCCAGACGGTGGTGGCCTGCCCGGTGGCGGCCGCCAAACAGCTCCTCGCTGTTGGGACGAAGCTCCTGGTGGGCTGGGCCTCGGCTACGGTAGAGGCCCTCCCCCATCGCACCCAGAGGTGCTACCGCTGCCACGAGGCTGGCCACGTGGCGGCGAAATGCACCTCGGAGGTGGACCGCAGCGGTGATTGCTACCGCTGCGGAAAAAGTGGTCACCTGGTGACCGGCCCCTGCTCGGCGAAACCGCACTGTCCTGTGTGCGAGGCCGCGGGCAGGCCAGCCGGTCACCAGCTGGGCTCGAGGCCGAGCAAGGCCAACCCCACCAGGAGAACCGCCCCGGCCAGCCGGATGGCGCCGGACAGAGCCGCGGCCGCGGCGGCAACACCATCAGCCGCCGCGGGGAGCGGCAAGGAGTGACGCCCGTGGCGGTAATGCCACGGGCGAGCGGCAGGGGGGGGTGGGGCCTGGGGGTCAATGGGGCCTCCGCCCGCACCCTTGCCGCCGGAGGGGCGCGAGAGGCAGCCGCGCGACCCTCTCAGGGCCGGGTAACCTTCACCCGGCCCACACAGGAGAGGCCGCCTCTGTTTAAGAGGCGGCCCACCGCTCGCCGTGGGTCGTCAGAGTAAGGCTCACGCTGTACCGTGACCCCGGCACCATTGTTGCAGGAAGAAGGCTCCATGCCGGGGTTTTAGGTGGGGTATACCGGCGCCGGTCGCATTGGATTAATCGGCGTCGGGGGAGTCCCAATAACACCGGCCGCGGCGATCCCTACGCGGCCAGACGGCAGAGGTAACTCATTTCCACAAAAAAAAAGCCAGAAGTTAGGTTAGTTAGGTTGGCCAGTTAGGCTTGGTAAGAAAGCAAAGCCAAGCTGTGCCAGTTGCGTTGTGCTGTGCTGAGGTTGCGTTGCGTTGTGCTGTACAGTTGTGCTGTGCAGTTGTGCTGGCTGTGCTGTGAAGCAGTTGTGCTGGTGCTGTGCTTGTGTTGTGTTGTGCTGTGCTGTGCTGTGCTGTGCTGGTGGCTGTGCTGTGCTGGTGCTGTGCCAGGTTGTGCTGTGCTGCGCTGTGCCAGTTGTGCTGGTGCTGGTGCTGGTGCTGTGCTGTGCCAAAGGTGCTGCGCTGTGCTTGTGCTGGCCAGCTGTGCTGTGCTGTGCTGTGCCAGCCAGGCCAGTGCCAGGCGCTGGTGCTTGTGCTGTGCTGTGCAGTTGCCAGGCCAGTGCCAGGCCAGGCCAGTGCCAGGCCAGGCCAGGCCAGGCCAGGCTGTGCCTGTGCCAGGCCAGCCAGGCCAGGCCAGGCCAGGCCAGCAGCCAGGCCTGTCCAGGCCAGGCCAGGCCAGGCCAGGCCAGGTTGTGCCAGGCCAGGCCAGCCAGTGCTTTCAGTTGCGCGTTTGTGCCAGGCCAGGTGTTGCCAGCTGCGCCAGGCGCAGTGCCAGGCCTGGTGCTGTGCCAGCGCCAGGGGCAGCCAGCCAGTTGCCAGGCCAGGCCAGGCCGTCGGCCTGCCAGTTGCCAGTTGCCAGTTGCCAGGCCAGTTGCGTTAGCGTTGTGCTGTGCCAGGCCAAAGTAGTTGTGTTAGCCAGTTGTGTTAGGGCAGTTGTAGTTGGCGTTGCGCTGGTGCTGTGGCTGTGCTGTGCTGCGCTGCGCTGCGCTGTGCTGGTGCTGTGCTGTTGCGCCGTGCTGTGCTGTGCCATTGCCAGGCCAGTTGTGCTTGTGCTGTGCTTGTGCCAAAGCAGCAGTTGTGCTGGTGCTGTTTGTGCCAGTTGCGCTGTGCTGTGCTGTGCTGGTGCTGTGCTGTGCCAGGCTGGAACAGCTGAAGCCAGGTTGCAGCTGTGCCAGGCCAGTTGCGTTGGCCAGGCCAGGCTGGTGCTGGTGCTGTGCTGTGCTGTGCCAGCGCCAGCTGTGCTGTGCTGCAGCTGCGCTGGTGCCAGGTTGCCAGCTGCAGGCCAGGCCAGGCCAGGCCAGGCCAGGCCAGCCAGGCCAGCCAGCTGCACAGTGCTGTGGCTGGTGCTGCGCTGCTGGCCAGGCCAGGCCAGTGCCAGGCCAGGCCTGCGCCAGTGCCAGCGCTGCGTTGTGCCAGGCCAGTGCCAGTGCCAGTGCCAGGCCAGGCCAGGCCAGCCAGCCAGGCCAGGCCAGGCCAGGCCAGGCCAGGCCAGGCAGCCAGGCCAGGCCAGGCCAGGCCAGGCCAGGCTAGCCAGGCCAGGCCAGGCGCCAGGCCAGGCCAGGCTGCGGTTGCCAGGCCAGTGCCAGGTGCCAGGCGCAGTGGCCAGAGGCTTGTGCTGTGCTTGTGCTGCAGCTTGTGCTGGTGCAGCCAGGCCAGTGCCAGGCTGTTTCAGGCCAGGCCAGGCAGCAGGCCAGTTGCGCAGTGCCAGCTGTGCCAGGCCAGGCTTAGTGCCAGGCCAGCCAGGCTAGTGCCAGGGCCAGGCCAGGCTAGGCTAGGCTCAGGCTAGGCCAGGCCAGGCTCAGGTGCTGTGCTGCGCTGGCCAGGCCAGGCTGCGCTGGCTGTAGCTGTGCCAGGCCAGCTGTGCTCAGTGCTAGTGCTGTGCTGGTGCTTGTGCTGTGCGCTGTGTTGTGCTGTGCTGGTGCCAAAGCAGCGTGCTGGTGCTGTGTTGTTGTGGTTGCGTTGTGCTGTGCTGCGTTGCGTTGCGCTGCTGTGTTGTGCTGTAAGCAGTTGTGCTGTGCTGGTGCTTGTGCTGTGCTGTGCTGTGCCAGCCAGCAGGCTGTGCTGTGCTGTGCTTGTGCTGTGCTTGTGCTTGTGCTGTGCTGTGCTGCGTTGTGCTTGTGGCTGTGCTGGTGCCAGGCCAGGCTGCAGCTGTACAGCCAGGCCAGGCCTGTGCCAGGCTGTGCTGTGCTGCGCCAGGCTTGTGCTGCCAGGCTGCCAGGCTGTGCCAGGCCAGGCTGTGCCAGGCCTGTGCTGTGCTGTGCTGAAGCCAGCTGTGCTGTGCCAGGCCAGCGCCAGGCCAGTTGCCAGCTTCAGGCCAGGCTGTTGTGCTGTGCTGCAGTTGCCAGGCCAGCGTTGCGTTGTGTTGCGTTGTGCTGCGCTGGCCAGTTGTGCTGGCCAGGCCAGGCCAGGCTGCCAGCGCCAGGCCAGGCCAGGCCAGTTGTGCCAGGCCAGGCCAGGCCAGGCCAGGCCAGCCAGCCAGCGCCAGGCCAGCTGGTGCTGCCCAGCGCTTTCAGGCCAGGCTGCGCCAGGCCAGGCCAGGCCAGGCCAGGCCAGGCTTGTGCTGTGCTTCAGGCCAGTGCCAGTGCCAGCCGCCAGCTGCGCCAGGCCAGGCCAGGCTGTTGTGCCAGGCGCAGGCGCAGCGCCAGTGCTGTCTCAGGCCAGGCCAGGCCAGGTGCTTGCGCACAGGCCAGGCCAGGCCAGCTGTGCCAGGCCAGGCCAGTGCCAGTGCAGTGCCAGGCAGTGCCAGGCCAGCTGTGCTGTAGCTGTGCTGGTGTTGTGCTTGTGCTGTGCTGTGCTATGCCAGTTGAGCTGTGCTGTGCTGCGCTGTGCTGTGCTGTGCTCAGCTGGTGCTGGTGCTGTGCTGTGCTGTGCTGCGTTGTGCCAGGCCAGGGGGTTGTGCTGCGCTGGTGCTGCGCTGTGCTGTGCTGCAGTTGTGCTAGGTGCTGGTGCTGGTGCTGTGCTGTGCTGTGCCAGGCCAGCCAGGCTGTGCTGTGCTGCGCTGCTTGGTGCCAGGCCAGCTGCGCCAGCTGTGCTGTGGCCTGTGCTGTGCTGAAGTGCTGTGGCCTGTGCCAGGCTGTGCTGTTGCGCTGCGCTGCGCTGTGCTGTGCTGTGCTGCGCTGAGGTGCTGTGCTGCGCTGCGCTTGCGCCAGGCTGTTTTGCGCAGTGCCAGATGCGCCAGCCTGCAGCTGTGCTGTGCTGTTGTGCTGCGCCAGTTGTGCTGTGCTGGTGCCAGCGTTGTGCTGTGCTGTGCCAGGGTGCTGTGCCAGGCCAGGCCAGGCTGTGCTTCAGGCCAGGCCAGGTTGCGCAGTGCTGTGCTGTGCCAGGCTGTGCTGTGCAGTGCTGCGCAGCGCCAGGCCAGGCCAGGCCAGCTGTGCCAGGCCAGGCCAGGCTGTGCCAGGGGCCAGGCCAGGCCAGCCAGGCCAGGCCAGGCCAGGCAGCTGTGCTGTGCTGTGCTGTGCCAGGCCAGGCCAGGCCAGGCCAGGCTGTGCCAGGCCATTGTGCTGGTGCTGTGCTGTGCCAGGCCAGGCCAGGCCAGGCCAGGCCAGGCCAGTTGTGCCAGGCTGTAGCCAGGCCAGGCCAGGCTGCCAGCCAGGCTCAGCCAGGCCAGCTGCCAGGCCAGGCCAGGCCAGCCAGCCAGGCCAGGCCAGGTTGTGCTGGCCAGGCCAGGCCAGGCCAGGCCAGGCCAGGCCAGGCCAGTGTTGCGTTGTGCCAGGCTTGTAGGCCAGGCCAGGCCAGGCTGGTGCTGCCAGCTTAGGCCAGTTGTTGTGCCAGTTGTGCCAGGTTGTGCCAGGCCAGAGGCTAGCCAGGCTCAGCGCTCAGGCCAGTGCTGGTGCCAGGCCAGGCCTGTGCTGTGCCAGTTGCGCTTTGTGCCAGTCGTGCTGTGCTGCGCTGTGCTGTGCCAGGCCAGGCTAGGCCAGGCCTGTGCTGCGCCAGGCCAGCTGGTGCTAGTTGCGCTGTGCTTGCGCCAGGCTTCAGGCCAGGCTGTGCTCAGGCTCAGTGCCAGGTTGTGCTGGTGCTGTGCTGTGCTGGTGCCAGTTGCCAGGCCAGGCTGTGGCCAGCTTGTGCTGTGCTGTGCTGTGGGGGCCAGGTTGTGCCAGGTGCCAGCTGCAGCTGGTGCTGTGCTGTGCCAGGCCAGGCTGCGCTGTGCCAGCTGTGCCAGGCTCAGTGCCAGGCGCTGTGCTGCGTTGGTGCTGCGTTGGTGCTGTGCTGTGCCAGCCAGTGGCCAGGCTCAGGCCAGGCTGTGCTGTGCCAGCTGCGCAGTGCTGTGCTGTACAGGTTGTGCCAGTGCCAGGCCAGGCCAGTGCCAGGCCAGTGCCAGTGCCACAGGCCAGGCCAGGCCAGGCCAGGTGCCAGGCTGGTGCCAGCTGAGGCAGGCCAGGCCAGGCCAGGCTGTGCCAGCCAGGCCAGGCCAGGCCAGGCGCAGGTGCCAGCGCCAGGCCAGGCCAGCTGTACCAGGCCAGGCCAGTGCCAGGCCAGGCCAGGCCAGCGCCAGTTGGTGCCAGGCCAGGCCAGGCGCCAGGCTCAGTTGCCAGGCGCAGCGCCAGTGCCAGCTGCCAGGCGCTGCGCAGTGCCAGTGCCAGGCCAGTGCTGCCAGTGCCAGTGCCAGGCCAGGCCAGTTGCCAGCCAGCTGTGCCAGGCCAGGCCAGCTGCGCTGCCAGTTGCCAGGCTTTCAGGCCAGCTGTACAGGCTGTGCTGGTGCCAGGCGTTGAACAGGCCAGGCTTGTGCCAGGCTTAGGTACAGTTGCGCTGCGTTGTAGGCTGGTGCTGTGCTAGGCTGTGCTGGTGCTTAGGCTGTGCTGTGGCTAGCTAGCTGTCAGCTGTGCTGTAGGCTGTTGGCTTAGGCAGCCGGTGCTGGTGCTGTATTAGGGCAGCTAGGCTAGGCTAGGTTTGTAGGCTAGGCTAGGCTAGGCTATTAGGCTAGGCTATATTAGGCGCCAGGTTGTTGCGTTGCGCCGCTGCGTAGGTCTAGGCGTTAGGCTAGGCTAGGCTAGGCTTGCAAGCTAGTTGCTAGGCTGTGCTGGTGCTGGTGCTGTGCCAGTTGCGCCAGCTGTGCTGTGCTGTAAGCAGGCGAAACAGGCTGGTGCTTGTGCTGTGCTGGTGCTGTGCTGTGCCAGGCCAGCTTGGTTGCGCTGTGCCTGTGCCAGGCCAGGCTGTGCTGAAGCAGGCCAGCTGTTGCTGCTATGCTGTGCTGCGCTGCGCTTGCGCTGCGCTGTGCTGCGCTGTTGTGCTGGTGGCTGTTTGCGCATGGCCAGTTGCGCTGTGCCAGGCCAGCCAGGCCAGTGCAGTGCTGTGCCAGGCAGTGCCAGTGTGCTCAGGCCAGGCCAGGCTGTGCCAGGTTGCGCAGCGCCAGGCCAGGCTGTTGTGCTGTGCCAGCTGCGCAGCGCCAGGCCAGGTGCCAGGCCAGCTGTGCCAGGTTGCGCAGTGCCAGGCGTCAGGCTGTGCTGCGCAGTGCCAGGCCAGGCCAGGCCAGGCCAGGCCAGCCAGGCCAGGTGCCAGGCTGCGCAGTGCCAGGCCAGGCTTGTGCCAGGCCAGGCCAGCTGCGCAGTTGCGCAGCGCCAGGCTGTGCTGTGCCAGTGCCAGGCCAGGCCAGTGCCAGGCCAGTGCCAGGCCAGGCCAGGCCAGGCCAGGCCAGGTGCCAGCTGGCCAGTGCCAGGTTGCGCAGGTTGTGTTGTGCTTGCGTTGCGTTGGTGCTGGTGCTGTGCGTTGTGCTGTGCCAGGCCAGGTTGTGTTGCGCCAGGCCAGGGCTGTGGTTGCGCTGTGCTGTGCTGTGTTGTGCTGCAGTTGTTGCGCTGGTGCTGTGCTGTGCCAGGCCAGGCCAGTTGTGCTGTGCTGGTGCTGCGCTGTGCTGCGCTGAGTTGTGCCAGGCCAGTTGCGTTGTGCTAGCGCTAGGCCAGGCTGTGCCTCAGGCCAGCCGCCAGGCCATGGCCAGGCTGTGCTGTGCCAGTTGTGCTGTGCCACAGCTGTGCTGTGCTGTGCTGTGCTGTGCTGTGCTGTGCCAGGCTGAAGCAGGTTGTGCTGTGCCAGGTTGTGCTGTGCTGTAGGCTTGTAGGCTGTGCCAGCTGTGTTAGGCTAGGCTGTGTCAGGCCAGGCTGTAGGCCAGGCTTCTAGGGCTAGGTGCCGGTAGTTGTGCTGAGTTGTGCCAGGCAGTGCCAGGTTGCGTTGTGCTGTGTTGCGTTGTACAGTTGCCAGGCCAGAAAGCCAAGCTGTGCTGGCCAGGCTCAGCCAGTGTCGTACAGGTTGCAGGCCAGTGCCAGGCCAGGCCAGTTGTCCAGCGCCAGTGCTGTGTTGCCAGGCCAGTTGCGCAGTGCCAGGCTTGTGCTGGTGCTCAGGCCAGCGCTGGTGCCGAAGGCCAGGCCAGTTGTGCTGCCCAGTGCCAGGCCAGGCGCAGGTTGTGCTGTGCAGTGCCAGCTGCGTTGTTGTGCCAGTTGTTGCGCAGTGCCAGTTGCGCAGTGCCAGCCAGGCCAGTGCCAGTGCCAGGCCAGCTCAGTGCCAAGAGGCCAGGCTGCCAGGCCAGTTGCTGCTGTGCCAGGCAGTGTTGCGTTGTGCTGTGTTGTGTTGCGTTGTGCTGCGCTGGTGCTGCCAGCCAGGCCAGTTGTGCCGTGTTGGTGCTGCGTTGTGCCAGGCTGGTGCTTGGTGCTGTGCCAGTTGCCAGCTGCGCTGAGGTTGTGCTGTTGTGGCCAGGTTGTGTTGCGTTGTGTTGTGCTGTGGTTGTGCTTGTGCTTGCGCTGTGCTGTGCTGTGCTGTGCTTGTGCCAGGCCAGGTTGTGCTGTGCTGGTGTTGTGCTGTGCCAGGCTTGTGCCAGGCTGCAGTTGCGCTGTGCCAGGGGTTGTGCCAGGCCAGGTTGTGCTGTGCTGTGGTTGCGCTGGTGCTGTGCTGGTGCCAGCTGTGCCAGGCCAGGCCAGGCTGTGCCTGTGCCAGGCCAGTGCTTGTGCTGTGCTGTGCCAGGCCAGGGCCAGGCGCAGTGCTGTGCCAGTTGTGCTAGCCAGGCCAGGCCAGCGCAGGCCAGGCCAGCTCAGGCGCAGCGCTGAGTTGTGCTGGTGCAGTGCTCAGTTGTGCTGTGCCAGGCCAGGTGCTGTGCTGTGCTGTAGCTGTGCCAGTTGGTGCTTGTACAGTGCTGGTGCTGTAGCTAGGCGCAGCTGCCAGGCGTTGTGCTGCGCTGAGTTGTGCTCAGGCCAGCTCAGCTCAGCGCCAGTGCCAGGCCAGGCCAGCCGCTAGGCGCAGTGCTGCGTTGGCCAGGCCAGTGCTAGTTGTGCCAGGTTGCGCAGGCTCAGCGCAGCGTTGCTAGGCCAGTGCTGGTGCTGCAGGCTGGTGCCAGGCGCAGTGCCAGCGCTGGTGCTTGTGCCAGGCTGGTAATGGCCAGGCGCAGCGCTAGTGCTAGGCGCAGTGCTGTGCAGTGCTAGGCCAGAATAGCGCTGCGCTGCGCCAGGCTGTGCTGGTGCTTGTGCCAGGCCAGGCCAGGCGTTGTGCTGTTGTGCTGTGGTTGGTTGCGTTGCCAGTTGTGGCCAGTTGCGTTGTTTGTGCCAGGCCAGTTGCGTTGTGCCAGCTGCGCCAGGTTGTGCTGTGCTGTGCTTGTGCTGTGCTGTGTTGTGCTGCGCTTGTGCTGTGCTGCCAGCCAGGCTGTGCTGTGCGCTGGTACAGCTGCGTTGGTGCTGTGCCAGGCCAGGTTGCTGTGCCAGGCCAGGCCAGTTGGTGCTGGTGCTGTCAGCTGTGCCAGGCCAGTTGCGCCAGGCCAGGCCAGCTGCGCTGTGCTGCAGCCAGGCCAGGCCAGGCTGTGCCAGGCCAGGCCAGGCTGGTGCCAGTGCTGTGCTGTGCCAGGCCAGGCCAGGCCAGGCCAGGCCAGGCCAGGCCTGAGGTTGTGCCAGGCCAGGCCAGGGTTGTGTTGTGCTGTGCTGTGCTGTGCTGTGCCAGGCCAGGTTGTGCCAGGCCAGTTGCCCAGGTTGTGCTGCGCTGTGCTGTAGTTGTGCTGTGGCCAGGCCAGGCCAGGTTGTGCTGTGCCAGGCTGTGCCAGGCCAGGCCAGGCCAGGTCAGGCTGTGCTGGTTGTGCCAGCTGTGCCAGGCCAGGCCAGCTGTGCCAGTTGTGCCAGGCCAGGCGCCAGGTGTTGCGCTGCCAGGCTTCAGGCCAGTGCTGTGCCAGGCCAGGCCAGTTAGGCCAGGCCAGGCCAGGCCAGGCCAGGCTGTGGCTCAGCCAGCTGTGCCAGGCCAGGCCAGTGCCAGGCCAGGCCAGTGCCAGGCCAGGCCAGGCCAGGCCAGGCCAGGCCAGGCCAGGCCAGGCCAGGCTGTGCCAGGCCAGCCAGGCTCAGGCCTGTGGGCTCAGGCTCAGGCCAGGCCAGGCTTGTGCCAGGCCAGGCCAGGCCAGGCCTGTGTTGTAGGCCAGGCCAGTTGTGCTGGTGGTTGTGTTAAAGGCCAGGTGTTGTGCAGTGCCAGGCCAGCGTTGTGCTGTAGGTTGTGTTGTGTTGGTGTTGTGTTGGCCAGGTTGTGCCAGTTGCCAGGCCAGTTGTGCTGTGTTGTGCTGTGCTGTGTTGTGGCTGGTGCTGTGCTGTGCTGTGCCAGGCCAGTTGTGGTTGTGCTGTGCTGAAGAAGCCAGAAGCCAGTTGTTGCGCTGTGCTGTGCTGTGCTGTGCTGTGCTGTGCTGTGCTGTGCTGTGCTGTGCCAGCCAGCCAGGCCAGGCTGTGCTGTGCTCAGGCTTGTGCTGTGCTGTGCCAGGTTGTGCTGTGCTGTGGCTGTGCTGTGCCAGGCTTGTGCCAGGCCAGGCTGGCCAGTTGGCCGCCAGGCCAGTTGCGTTGTGCTGCGTTGCGTTGTGTTGTGTTGCCAGGCCAGGCCAGGCCAGCGTTGTGCTGTACAGTTGTGCTGTGCTCAGTGCCAGGCCAGGTTGTGCCAGGCTGAAGGCCAGGTTGTGCCAGTGCTTGTACAGGTTGTGTTGTGCCAGGCCAGGCCAGGCCAGGCCAGGCCAGGCCAGGTTGTGCCAGGCCAGGCCAGGCCAGCCAGTGCCAGGCCAGGCCAGGCCAGGCCAGTTGCCAGCTGTGCTGTGCCAGGCCAGCCAGCCAGGCCAGTGCTGTGCTTGTGTCAGGCCAGGCCAGGCTGGTGCTGTACAGGGGCCAGGCCAGGCCAGGCCAGGCCAGGCCAGTGCCAGGCCAGGCCAGGCTTGAGGCTCAGTGCCAGGCCAGCTGGTGCCAGGCCAGGCCAGGGCCAGGCCAGGCCAGGCCAGGTTGGTGGTTGTGCAGGCCAGGCCAGTGCCAGGCCAGTTGTGCCAGTTGTGCCAGTTGCTAGGCCAGGCCAGGCCAGTGCTCAGGCCAGTTGCCAGCCAGGCCAGGCGTAGTGCTACAGGCCAGGCCAGGCAGCTAGCGCTTAGTGCTGTTGCGCCAGGGGTTAGCTGTGCTTAGTGCTTAGGCTGTTTAGCCAGGCCAGGCTTCAGGCTCGGTGCTAGCGCTAGTGCTATAGGCCAGGCCAGGCCAGGCTTAGGCTGTAGGCTAGGTTAGGCTAGTGCCAGGCCAGGTTAGGCGCTAGCGCTGTGCTGTGCTGTGCTGTAGGCTGTGCTGTGGCTGTTATTAGGCTGAGTTGTGCCAGCTGCGCCAGCCTTAGGCTGTGCTGTGCCAGGCTGGTGCTGGTGGCTGCGCTGCGCCAGGGGCTGTGCTGTGCCAGGGTGCTGTGCCAGGCTGTGCCAGGCCAGCCAGGCTGTGCTGTGGTGCTGTGCAGTGCTGGTGCTGTGCTGTGCCAGGCCAGGCTGTGCTGTAAGCCAGTTGTGCTGTGTTGAGTTGTGTTGCGCTGCGCTGGTGTTGCGTTGCGCTGAGTTGCCAGTTGCGCAGCGCCAGTTGTGCTGTGCATTGTGCTGTGCCAGTTGTACCAGCTGGTGTTGCGCTGTGCTGTAGGCTGTGCTTTCAGGCTGGTGTTGCGCTGTGCTGTGCCAGTTGCCAGGCCAGGCCAGGCCAGTGCCAGGCCAGTTGTGCTGCCAGCGCCAGCGCTGCGCTGCGCTGTGCCAGGCCAGGCCAGGCCAGGCCAGCAGCTGCGCTTCAGGCCAGGCCAGGCCAGGCCAGGCCAGGCCAGGCCAGGCCAGGCCAGGCCAGGTTGTGCCAGGCCAGGCCAGTTGTGCAGGCAGTTGTTGTGCCAGGCCAGCCAGCCAGGCCAATAAGGCCAGGCCAGCGCCAGGCCAGGCCAGGCAGCACAGGCCAGCGCCAGGCCAGGCCAGGCCAGGCCAGGCCAGGCCAAGTGCCAGGGGCCAGGCCAGGGGCCAGGCCAGGCCCGTTCGTTCGTTCGTTCGTTCGTTCGTTCGTTCGTTCGTCGTTCGGTTCGTTCGTTCCTGGTTCGTTCGTTCGTCGTTCGTTCGTTCGTTCGTTCGTTCGTTCGTTCGTCGTTCGTTCGCTCGTTCGTCGTCGTTCCGTTCGTTCGTTCGTCGTTCGTTCGTTCGCTCGTTCGTCGTTCGCTCGTTCGCTCGCCAGCTCCGCCGAGGCTCAGGCCAGGCCAGGCCAGCCAGGCAACAGGCGTTCAGGCCAGGAAACAGGCCAGGCTGGGCCAGGCAAACAGGCTTTCGAGCTGAATCGCCAGGCCAGGAAACCAGGCCAGGCTCAGCCAGGCTCAGCTAGCCATGGCCAGGCCAGGCCAGAGCTCAGGCCAGGAAGTAGGCTAGTTAGGCAGGGCCAGGCTAGTTAGGCCAGGCTTAGGCTAGAAGTAAAGAAGTAGTTGTAGGCTAGCTGTGCTAGCTTGTGCTGTGTTGTGTTGTGCTTGTGCTGTGCTGTGCTGTAAGAAGCTAGGGCTAGGCAGTTGAAGTTGTGTCTGTGCTGTGTTGTGCTGTGCTCAGGCTGTGCTAGTTGTGCTGTGCTGTGCTGGTGCTGTGCTGTGCTGTGCCAGTTGTGCGCTGGTGCTGTGCTGGTGCTGTGCTGTTGAAGCCAGGCTGTGGCCTGTGCTGCGCTTGCGCGTTGCGTTGTTGCAGTTGTGCTGTGCTGTGCTGTGCTGTGCTGTGCCAGCTGTGCTGTGCTGTGCTGTTGCCAGGCCAGGTTGTGCTGTGCTGTGCTGTGGCTGCGTTGCCAGCTGGTGCTGCGTTGCCAGCTGTGCTGTGCTGCAGGCTGTGCTGTGCTGTGCTGTGCTCAGGCCCCAGTGCTGTGCTGTGCTGTGCAGCTGTGCTGTTTGCGCTTGTGCCAGTTGCTGTGGCTGTGGCCAGGCCAGGCCAGGCCAGGCCTGTGCCAGGCCAGAGCCAGGCCAGGCCAGGCTTCAGGCTGTGCCAGGCCAGGCTTGTGCAGTGCCAGGCCAGGCCATTGTGCTTGTGCTGTGCTGCGCCAGGCCAGGCCAGGCCAGGCCAGGCCAGGTTGCGCAGCGCAGTGCTTGCGTTGGCCAGGCCAGGCGCAGGCCAGGCCAGGCCAGGCCAGGCCAGTTGCCAGGCGCAGTGCTTGCAGGCCAGGCCAGGCCAGGCCAGGCCAGGCTGTGCCAGGCCAGGCTTGTGCCAGCCAGTGCCAGTTGCGCAGGCCAGTGCCAGTGCCAGGCGCAGCGCTGCGCAGTGCCAGGCCAGGTGCTGTGCTGTGTTGCGCAGGCTCAGTGCCAGGCCAGGCCAGCCTGTGCCAGGCCAGTGCTGCAGGCTGCCAGCCAGCCAGGCCAGCCAGGCCAGGCCAGGCTCAGGCCAGGCTAGGCCAGGCCAGGCAGGCTAGGCTCAGGCTAGGCTAGGCTAGGGCTAGCTAGGCTAGGCTAGGCTAGGCTTAGGCTAGGCTAGGCTAGCTAGGCTAGCCAGGCTAGCTAGGCTATGGCCAGGCCAGCCAGGCCAGGCTCAAGCCAGGTTGTGCTGGTGCTGTGCTGTTGTGCTGCAGGCCAGGCCAGGCCAGTTGTGCCAGTGCTGGTGCCAGGCTGTGCCAGGCCAGGCCAGTGCCGTGCTGGTGCCAGGTTGTGCTGTGCTGGTGCAGTGCTGTGGCCAGGCTGTTGCGCTGTACAGCTGTGCTGTGCTATTGTGCTGTGCTGTGCTGTAAGCCAGGCCAGGAAGCAGTTGCCAGCTTGTGCTGTGGCTGAGGTTGAAAAGCCAGGCTGTGCCAGGCCAGGCCAGGCCAGGTTGTGCCAGGCCAGGTTGTGTTGTGCTGTGCTGTGTTGTGCTGTGTTGTGCTGTGCTGAGTTGTGCTGTGCCAGGCCAGGCCAGGCTGTGGCCAGGCCAGGCCAGTGCCAGGCTTGTGCTGTGCCAGGCCAGGCCAGTTGTGCTGGTGCTGTGCAGTGCCAGGCCAGTGCCAGGCCAGGCCAGGCCAGCTGCAGGCCAGGCCAGGCTGTGCTGTGCCAGGCTGAGGCCAGTGCTGTGCAGTGCCAGGCTGTGCTGTGCCAGGCCAGTGCCAGGCCAGGCCAGGCCAGGCCAGGCTGTGTTGTGTTGTGTTGTGTTTGTGTTGTTGTGCCAGGGCCAGGTTGTGCCAGGCCAGGCCATTGTGCCAGGCCAGTTGCCAGGCCAGGCCAGGCCAGGCCAGCCAGTGCTGAAGCCAGGCCAGTTGTGCCAGGCCAGTGCCAGTTGTGCCATGCTAGGCCAGGCCAGCCAGGCCAGCCAGGCCAGCCAGCCAGGCCAGGCCAGGCCAGGCCAGTGCTGTGCCAGTGTTTGTGCTTGTGTTGCCAGTTGTGCTGTGCTGTGGCTAGTTGTGCTGTGCTGTGCCAGGTTGTGCTCAGTGCTCAGTGCCAGTATATTGTGCCAGGCTGTATTAGCCAGCCAGGTTGGTTGTGCCAGCCAGGCCAGGGTTGCCAGGCCAGGCTAGTTAGCCAGGCCAGGTTGTGGCCAGGCTAGGCTTGTGCCATGTTGTATTGTGCCAGGCTGTTAGGCCATTGGCCAGCCAGGCTAGGTTATGCTGTGCCAGGCAGGCTCAGGCTCAGTGCCAGGCCAGGCCAGGCCAGGCCAGGCTGTGCCAGCCAGGCTGAATATGCTGTGCCAGCTTGTGTTGCGCTGTGCTAGGTTGTGTTGTGCCAGCTGTGCCAGCTGTGGCCAGCTGGTGCTGCGCTGTGCTGTGCCAGCCAGCCAGGCCAGGCCAGGCCAGGCCAGGTTATGTTAGGCTGTGCTATATATATTAGTGCTTGTGCCAGGCTGTGCTGTAGTTAGTTAGCCAGGCCAGGCCAGGCCAGCCAGGCCAGTTGTGTTGTTGTGTTGTGTTGTGCTTGTGCTGGCCAGGCCAGGCCAGGCCTGTGCCAGGTTGTACAGGCCTGAAGGCCAGGCCAAGGTGCCAGGTAAGGCCAGGCTTGTGCTTGTAGGCCAGTTGTGTTGTGCTGTGCTGTGCCAGGCCAGGTTGTTGCCAGCTTGTATAGGTTGTGTTGTGTTGTGCAGTATTAGCCAGGCTGTGTTGTGTTGTTGGGCCAGGCCAGGCCAGCCAGGCCAGGCCAGGCCAGGCCAGGGGCCAGGCCAGGCCATATTGTGTTGTGCCAGGTTGTGCCAGGCTACTGTACAGGCCAGGCCAGGCCAGGGCCAGGCCAGGCCAGGCCAGGCCAGGGGCCAGCCAAAGGCTAGCCAGGCCAGGCCAGGCCATGCTTGTACAGTTGCCAGGCCAGGCCAGGCCAGGCCAGGCTGTATTGTGCCAGGCCAGGGCCTGCACAGCCAGTGCCATATTGCCAGGCCAGCCAGGCATTATATTGTATTGTGCCAGGGCCAGTTGTAGTTGTAATATGTTGTATTGTATTAGGTTGTGTTATAATGTATTGTATAGAATATTGTGTTGGCAGGTTGCCAGGCCAGGTTGTGCCATTGTTGTAATAGGTTAGAGCCAGGCTAGGCTGTGCTAGGTTAGCTATAGCTGTTTGTAGCTTGAAGGGCCAGGCTTGCGCTAATTTGTATTATGTTGTGTTGCCAGTTGTATATTAGCTATTAGGCTCAGGCCAGGTTAGTTAGGTTAGTTGTGTTAGTGCTGTGCTGTGCCAGGCCAGGCTCATTGTGCTGTGCTTGTGCTGTGTTGTGTTAGGCTGTGTTATTAGTTAGGTTAGCTGTACAGGTTGTGCTTGTGCTGTTGTGTTGTATAGGTTGTTGTGTTGTGCTTGTGCTTGTGCTTGTGTTGTGTTGTGTTGTTGTGCTAGGTTATGGCTTGTATTGTGTTGTGCTCAGGCCAGGCCATGTTGTGCTGTATTATGCCAGGCCAGGCCAGGCCAGCCAGTTGCCAGGTTGTGCTGGCCAGGCTTGTGCTTGTAGCATTGTGTTATTGTTGCCAGCTTGTGCTTGTGCTTGTAGTTGTATTGTGCTGTTGTGCTAAGTTGTGCTTGTTGTGCTAAGGCCAGGCCAGGCCAATAGTTGCCAGGCCATATTGCCAGGCCAGCTTTGCCAGCTGTGCCAGGTTGCCAGGCCAGGCCAGGCCAGGCTCAGGCCAGGCCAGGCCAGGCCAGGCCAGGTTGGCCAGTTGCCAGCCAGGCCATGTTGTGCCAGGCCAGTTGCCAGGCCAGGCCAGGTTGTGTTGTGCCAGGCCAGGTTGCCAGGCCAGTTGCTCAGTTGTATTAGGTTGTAGTTGTAATGTGCTTGTGTTATATTGTATTGTATTAAAGAAGAGGTTGCGCTGTACTTGAAGAAGAAGAGCTATATTGTAATAGTTAGGCCAGTTGTAGTTAGGTTATATAGCTGTAGTTGTAATATATTAGTTATTAGGCTGTAATATTTGCATGAATGTATAGGTTATAGGTTAGGTTGTATTGTTATATATAAATGTATTGTATTGTATTAGGTTAGAATAGGTTGTATTAGGTTATTATTAGGTTGTGCCAGTTATGTTGTAGTTAGAGGTTGTGTTGTATTGTGCTAGGTTGTGTTAGGTTGTGGTTGTGTTGTGCTGTGCTTGTGCTTGTTGTGCCAGGTTAGGTTGTGCCATTGTGTTGTGTTGTGGTTAGGTAGTTAGTTAGGTTGTGTTAGGTTATGCTGTTAGGCTTGAAGTAAGAGTATTGTGCTGTGCTAGCTGTAATTTAGCTGTGCAGCTATGCTTGTGCTGTTAAAGCAGGCTAGGACAGGCTAGGTTGTGTTGTGTTAGTTATTGTGTTAGTTATTGTGTTAGCTTTAAAGAAGGTTGTGTTATTAGTTAAAAGAAATAGGTTGTTAGGTTATAGTTTGTATATTAGGTTATATTAGTTATATTAGTAGGTTATTGTGTTAGGCTTGTGCTATTAGGTTAAATATATTGAAGTTCAAATAAAATAAAATGTAGTTGGTTAGTTGTAATATAGCTATTATTTCAAATATATTATGTTATTGTATAAATAGCTTGTAGTTGTTGTGTTGTATTGAATAGGAATGTAATGAATAGGTTAGTTAGGTTATAGAATGTATTGTATTGTGCTTAGCTAGTATTAGGTTGTAATATGGTTAGTAGTTATGTAGGTTATTGTGTTATATTAGGTTTTATTAGTTGTGTTAGGTTAGGTTGTGCTTGTGTTGTACTAGGCTTTGTAATAGGTTAGGTTAGGCAGGTTATGCTTGCGTTGTGGTTTGTGTTGTAATAGTTGTAGTTGTTGTGGTTATTGTAGCTATATTGTAAGTTGTATTAAAGAAGCAGTTGTATTAGGTTATGTTGTGGTTGTTGTGCTAGGTTAGTTAGTTAGGTTAAAATAAATGTAAGCATTGTATTGTGTTAGTTAGGTTATATAAAGCAAATAGTTAGTTAGGTTAATTGTAATATAAGGTATGTAAGTATTGTATTATTAGAATGTATTATTATAATATATTGTTAAAATATAATGTAAGTATTATATTTGTATGTATTAGGTTAGGTTGTATATGTATTGTATTATATTGTATTGTAAGTATTAGCTATTATTATAAGAATATAGTTTGTTGAAGAATATGTTGTATTGAGTTGTTGTATTGTATTGTAGCTGAAATGTGCTGAATGTGTTAGCTGTATTAGATTATATTGCCAGGCTAGGTTGTTAGGTTAGGTTAGTTAGGTTGTATTGTTGTGTTAAAGAAGATAAGAAGTTGTTGTATTAGGTTGTATGTATTATATATATTATTAGGTTATATGTAATTAGTTGTATTGTATTAGGGTGAAAATATAATGAATATATAGTATTTGAATATAAATGTATTAGAGTTGTATATATTAGGTTATATTAGGTTTCATTATTATGTTATAAATATGCAAATATAATATATATAAATGTAATAGTTTGAATAAAATGTAATGTTGTATTATATTGTATATAAGATATAATGTAATGTAATGAGGTTATTTTTGTGAATAGAATGTAGGTTATATTTGTAATGTGTTAGGTTGAGGGCTTTTCGTGCTGTTGTGTTGTATTATATTGTGGTTAGGCTTTTGTAATAGGTTATAGGTTAGCTGTGCTGTGTTGTGTTAAAGAATAGGTTGTGTTGTGTTAGGTTAGGTTAGGTTGTGTTATATATAGTTATTGTGTTGTATTGTGTTAGGTTAGGTTGTATTATATTATAATGTAGTTGTGTTGTATTAGGTTAGGCGTATTGTGTTATACAAATGTATTATATTGTATTGTTATATTGTGTTGTATTATATTATATAAGCTAAAATGAAATGTATTGTATTGTAATAGCTATAAGAAATATTATATTGTTATATTAGGTTATTGTGTTGTGTTGTTATATTATGTTGTTGTTATAAGAAGAATTATATTGTATTAGGTTGTGTTAGGTTGTGTTAGGTTGTGTTGTGCTGTGCTTAGGCTAGGTTGTGTTGTGTTGTGCTTGTATATATTGTGGTTGTATAGTTGTTGTGCTGTATTGTGTTTAGGTTAAAGAAGAGGTTGTGTTGTAATGTAGTTAGCAAGAGTATTGTGTTTGAAGTTAGGTTAGGTTAGGTTATGCTTGTGTTGTAGGTTAGGTTGTGGCTTAGGTTAGGTTAGGTTGTATTAGGCTTGTGTGCTGTAGCTTGTGCTTATGGCTTGAAGCAGCTTGTGCTTGTGCTGAATAGGGCTAGAGAATATTATTAGGTTATAGGTTAGGTTAGGCTAGGTTGTGCTAGCTTGTGCTGTGTTGTGCTGTATGAATGTTTGTACAGGTTGTGCTTGTGCTTGTAGCTATACGCAACTAACAACTCCAACCTAACCTAACCTAACCTAACCTAACCTAACTCTAACCTAATCCTAACCTAACCTAACCTAACCTAACCTAACCTAACCCAATCCTAACCAACCTAACCTAACCCAACTCTAACCTAACCTAACCTAACTTCCAACCTAACCTAACCCAACCTCCAACCTAACCTAACTCAACCTAACCTAACCTAACCCAACCTAACTCAACCTAACTCAACCTAACCTAACCCAACCCAATCCCAATCTAACCTAACCTAACCTAACCCAACCTAACCTAACCTAACCCAACCTAACCCAACCCAACTCAACCTAACCTAACCTAACCTAATCCCAATCCTAACCTAACCTAACCTAACCTAACCCAACCTAACTCTAACCTAACCTAACTCCAACCTAACCCAACCTAATCCCAACCTAACCTAACCTAATCCTAACCTAACCTAACTCCTAACCTAACCTAACCTAACCTAATCCTAACCTAATCCTAACCTAACCTAATCCCAACCTAACCTAACCCAACCTAACCTAACCTAACCTAACCTAACCTAACCTAACCTAACTCCCAACCTAACCTAACCTAACCTAACCTAACCTAACCTAACCTAACCCAACCCAATCCCAACCTAATCCCCACCCCTAA
>CM034412.1:16756498-16805378 GCA_019925095.2 Dendrolimus kikuchii
TAACCTAACCTAACCTAACTCAACCTAACCTAACCTAACCTAACCTAACCTAACCTAACCTAACCTAACCTAACTCAACCTAACCCAACCTAACCTAACCTAACCTAACCTAACCTAACCTAACCTAACCCAACCCAACCTAACCTAACCTAACCTAACCTAACCTAACCTAACCCAACCTAACCTAACCTAACCTAACCCAACCCAACCTAACCTAACCTAACCCAACCTAACCTAACCTAACCCAACCTAACCTAACCTAACCTAATCCCAACCTAACCCAACCTAACCTAACCTAACCTAACCTAACTCAACCTAATCCCAACCTAACCTAACCTAACCTAACCTAACCTAACCTAACCTAACCTAACCCAACCTAACCTAACCCAACCCAACCTAACCCAACCTAACCTAACCTAACCTAATCCCAACCCAACCTAACCTAACCTAACCTAACCTAACCTAACCTAACCTAACCTAACCTAACCTAACCTAACCCAATCCCAACCTAACCTAACCTAACCTAACCTAACCTAACCCAACCTAACCTAACCTAACCTAACCTAACCTAACCTAACCTAACCTAACCTAACCTAACCTCAATCAACCTAACCTAACCTAACCTAACCTAACCTAACCTAACCTAACCTAACCTAACCTAATCCTAACCTAACCTAACCTAACCTAACCTAACTCAACCTAACCTAACCTAACCTAACCTAACCTAACCTAACCTAACCCAACCCAACCTAACCTAACCCAACCTAACCTAACCTAACCTAACCCAACCTAACCTAACCTAACCTAACCCAACCTAACCTAACCTAACCTAACCTAACCCAACCTAACCTAACCTAACCTAACCCAACCTAACCTAACCTAACCTAACCTAACCTAACCTAACCTAACCTAACCTAACCTAACCTAACCTAACCTAATCCCAACCTAACCTAACCTAACCTAACCTAACCTAACCTAACCTAACCTAATCCCAACCTAACCTAACCTAACCCAACCTAACCTAACCTAACCTAACCTAACCTAACCTAACCCAACCTAACCTAACCTAACCTAACCTAATCCCAACCTAACCCAACCTAACCCAACCTAACCTAACCTAACCTAACCTAACCCAACCTAACCTAACCTAACCTAACCTAACCTAACCTAACCTAACCTAACCTAACCTAACCTAACCTAACCTAACCTAACCTAACCTAACCTAACCTAACCTAACCTAACCTAACCTAACCTAACCTAACCTAACTCCAACCCAACCTAACCTAACCTAACCTAACCCAACCTAACCTAACCTAACCTAACCCAACCTAACCTAACCCAACCTAACCTAACCTAACCTAACCTAACCTAACCCAACCTAACCTAACCTAACCCAACCCAACCTAACCTAACCCAACCTAACCTAACCCAACCTAACCTAACCTAACCTAACCCAACCTAACCCAACCTAACCTAACCTAACCTAACCTAACCTAACCTAACCTAATCCCAACCTAACCTAACCTAACCTAACCTAACCCAACCTAACCTAACTCCAACCTAACCTAACCTAACCTAACCTAACCTAACCTAACCTAACCTAACCTAACCTAACCTAACCTAACCTAACCTAACCTAACCTAACCTAACCTAACCTAACCTAACCTAACCTAACCTAACCTAACCCAACCTAACCTAACCTAACCCAACCTAACCCAACCTAACCTAACCTAACCTAACCTAACCTAACTCCAACCTAACCTAACCTAACCTAACCTAACCTAACCTAACCTAACCTAACCTAACCTAACCTAACCTAACCCAACCTAACCTAACCTAACCTAACCTAACCTAACATAACCTAAGCTAACCTAACCTAACCTAACCTAACCTTACCTAACCTAACCCAACCTAACTTAACTTAACCTAACTTAACGTAACCTAACATAACCTAACCTAACCCAACCTAACCTAACCTAACCTAACCCAACCTAACCTAACCTAACCTAACCTAACCTAACCTAACCTAACCTAACCTAACCTAACCTAACCCTACCTAACCTAACCTAACCTAACCTAACCTAACCTAACCTAACCTAACCTAACCTAACCTAACCTAACCTAACCTAACCTAACCTAACCTAACTCAACCTAACTCAACCTAACCTAACCTAACCTAACCTAACCTAACCTAACCTAACTCCAACCTAACCTAACCTAACCCAACCTAACCTAACCTAACCTAACCTAACCTAACCTAACCTAACCTAACCTAACCTAACCTAACTCCAACCTAACCTAACCTAACCTAACCTAACCTAACCCAACCTAACCTAACCTAACCTAACCTAACCTAACCTAACCTAACCTAACCTAACCTAACCCAACCTAAGCCAACTCAACCTAACCTAACCTAACCTAACTCAACCTAACCCAACCTAACCTAACCCAACCTAACCTAACCTAACCCAACCTAACCTAACCTAACCTAACCTAACCCAACTCAACCTAACCTAACCTAACTCAACCTAACCTAACCTAACCTAACCTAACCTAACCTAACCTAACCTAACCTAACCTAACCTAATCCCAACCTAACCTAACCCAACCTAACCTAACCTAACCTAACCTAACCTAACCTAACCTAACCTAACCCAACCTAACCTAACCCAACCTAACCTAACCTAACCTAACCTAACCCAACCTAACCTAACCTAACCTAACCTAACCTAACCTAACTCAACCTAACCTAACCTAACCTAACCTAACCTAACCCAACCTAACCTAACCCAACCTAACCTAACCCAATCCCAACCTAACCTAACCTAACCTAACCTAACCTAACCTAACCTAACCTAACCTAACCCAACCTAACCTAACCTAACCTAACCTAACCTAACCTAACCTAACTCAACCTAACCTAACCTAACCTAACCCAACTCCAATCCCAACCTAACCTAACCTAACCTAACCTAACCTAACCTAACCTAACCTAACCTAACCCAACCTAACCTAACCTAACCTAACCTAACCTAACCTAACCCAACCTAACCTAACCTAACCTAACCTAACCTAACCTAACCTAACCTAACCTAACCTAACCTAACTCAACCTAACCTAACCTAACCTAACCCAACCTAACCCAACCTAACCCAATCCCAACCTAACCCAACCTAACCTAACCTAACCTAACCTAACCCAACCTAACCTAACCTAACCTAACCTAACCTAACCCAACCTAACCCAACCTAACCTAACCTAACCTAACCTAACCTAACCCAACCTAACCTAACCTAACCTAACCTAACCTAACCTAACCTAACCTAACCTAACCTAACCTAACCCAACCTAACCTAACCTAACCCCAACCTAACCTAACCTAACCTAACCCAACCTAACCCAATCCCAACCTAACCTAACCTAACCTAACCTAACCTAACCTAACCTAATCCCAACCTAACCTAACCTAACCTAACCTAACCTAACCTAACCCAACTCCAATCCTAACCTAACCTAACCTAACCTAACCTAACCTAACCTAACTCAACCTAACCTAACCTAACCTAACCTAACCTAACCTAACCTAACCTAACCTAACCTAACCTAACCTAACCTAATCCTAACCTAACCTAACCTAACCTAACCTAACCTAACCTAACCTAACCTAACCTAATCCCAACCTAACCTAACCTAATCCCAACCTAACCTAACCTAACCTAACCTAACCCAACCTAACCTAACCTAACCCAACCCAACCTAACCTAACCTAACCTAACCTAACCTAACCTAACCCAACCCAACCTAACCTAACCTAACCTAACCTAACCTAACCTAACCTAACCTAACCTAACCCAACCTAACTCAACCTAACCTAACCTAACCTAACCTAACCTAACCCAACCTAACCTAACCTAACCTAACCTAACCTAACCTAACCTAACCTAACCTAACCTAACCTAACCTAACCCAACCTAACCTAACCTAACCCAACCTAACCTAACCTAACCTAACCTAACCTAACCTAACCTAACCTAACCTAACCTAACCTAACCTAACCTAATCCTAACCTAACCTAACCTAACCTAACCTAACCTAACTCAACCTAATCCTAACCCAACCTAACCTAACCTAACCTAACCTAACCTAACCTAACCCAACCTAACCTAACCTAACCTAACCTAACTCAACCTAACCTAACCTAACCTAACCTAACCTAACCTAACCTAACCTAACCTAACCTAACCTAACCTAACTCAACCTAACCTAACCTAACCTAACCTAACCCAACCTAACCTAACTCAACCTAACCCAACCTAACCTAACCCAACCTAACCTAACCTAACCTAACCTAACCTAACCTAACCTAACCTAACCTAACCTAACCTAACCTAACCTAATCCAATCCTAACCTAACCTAACCTAACCTAACCTAACCTAACCTAACCTAACCCAACCTAACCTAACCTAACCTAACCTAACCTAATCCTAACCTAACCTAACCCAACCTAACCTAACCTAACCTAACCTAACCTAACCTAACCTAACCTAACCTCACCTAACCTAACCTAACCTAACCTAACCTTACCTAACCTAACCTAACCTAACCTAACCTAACCTAACCTAACCTAACCTAACCCAACCTAACCTAACCTAACCTAACCTAACCTAACCTAACCTAACTCAACCTAACCTAACCTAACCTAACCCAACCTAACCTAACCTAACCTAATCCCAACCTAACCTAACCTAACCTAACCTAACCTAACCTAACCTAACCTAACCTAACCTAACCTAACCTAACCTAACCTAACCTAACCCAATCCCAACCCAACCTAACCTAACCTAACCTAACCTAACCCAACCTAACCTAACCCAACCTAACCTAACCTAACCTAACCCAACTCAACCCAACCTAACCCAACCTAACCCAACCTAACCTAACCCAACCCAATCCCAACCTAACCTAACCTAACCTAACCTAACCTAACCCAACCTAACCCAACCTAACCTAACCCAACCTAACCTAACTCAACCTAACCTAACCTAACCTAACCTAACCTAACCTAACCTAACCTAACCTAACCTAACCTAACCTAACCTAACCTAACCTAACCTAACCTAACCTAACCTAACCTAACCTAACCTAACCTAACCTAACCTAACCTAACCTAACCTAACCTAACCTAATCCCAACCTAACCCAACCTAACCTAACCTAACCTAACCTAACCTAACCTAACCTAACCTAACCTAACCTAACCTAACCTAACCTAACCTAACCTAACCTAACCTAACCTAACCTAACCTTTTTTTTTTTTTTTTTTTTTACTTGGGGAAATGCGTTACCGCACCGTCAGCCGCGTGGGGATCGCCGCGGCCGGTGTGTGGGGCTCCCCGACGCCGATTAATCAATACGACCGGCGCCGGTATACCCACTAAAACCCCAAGGGAGCCTACTTCCGCATTGATGCCAGGGGTCACGGTATACAGCGTGAGCCTTAGTCCGCAACCCCGGCGGGCGGTGGCCCGCCTCCTAAACAGAGGCGGCCTCTCCTGTGTGGGCCGGGTAAAGGTTACCCGGCCCTGAGAGGGTCGCGCGGCTGCCTCTCGCGCCCTCCCGCGGCATAGGTGCGGGCGGAGGCCTCATTGATCCCCAGGCCTCAACGCCCGCTGCCGCTCGCCCGTGGCATTACCGCCACGGGCGTCACTCCTTGCCGCTCCCCGCGGCGGCTGATGTTGTTGCCGCCGCGGCCGCGGCCCTGTCCGGCGCCTTCCGGCTGGCCGGGACGATTTCTCCTGGTGGGCTTGGCCCTGCACGGCCTCGAGCCCATCTGGTGACCGGCCGGCCTGCCCGCGGCCTCGCACAGAGGGCAGTGCGGTTTCGCCGAGCAGGGGCCGGTCACCAGATGACCGGCTTTACCGCAGCGGTAGCAGTGACCGCTGCGGTCCACCTCCGAGGTGCATTTCGCCGCCACGTGGCCAGCCTCGTGGCAGCGATAGCACCTCTGGGTCCTGTGGGGCAGGGCCTCAACGGTTGCGGAGGCCCAGCCCACCAGGAGCTTCGTCCCAACAGCAAGGAGCTGTTTGGCGGCCGCCACCGGGCAGGCCACCACCGTCTGGCCCATCCCGTCTTTGCCGGGACGGACCGTCGACGCTTTGATGCTCCCGTAGGAGCATCCGGTGGTCCGCGCGATGGCAGCGGCCACGTGCTCCGCGTGCGCGTGGTCGTCCAGGCCCGAGACGCGAAGACACACAGTCTTCTCGGGCCTGGAGATACGCACGTCCTCGGGATAGAGGTTGATCCTCAGTTGTTCGGCGAGGGCGTCCGCCTTGGAGGCGTCACTGGCGCTGGGTAGCACCAGTATGCGGCCCCCAGTGCGCGCCTGCCTAAGCCGAAGGCCTCCCTCTATCCCGAGGTCGGCCAGCCGGATATCTGACTTCGCCTTGGAGAAGAGGTTCGCGTACGTAACCCCTCGCTCCGCCGCGCCTGGCTGTAAAGTCAGGACGACGGCGGCGGATTTTGGGGGACGCAGACGCGGGGACCTCTTCTCCTTCGGCTTCCTCTCTTCTTTTTGGACGCTGGGGGTGGAGGAGGGGGGGGCTGCGAGGCCGGAGCCTGCGCCACATCCCCCTGTCCTTTCCCCCCGCGTCCTCTGGTCCTCCTCGCCGCGGCGCGCTGGTGGGCTGCGCTGCCGCGGCAGTCGTGGCCGGTTGGGTGCCGGACGACGGTGGGGCCCTATTTTTGGCCCTCTTCTTGCGGCTGACCGTCGTCCAGCCCTCTTCGGCCGCGGCCGGGAGAGGGGAGGGGCGCCGGACAGGCGGGCGGTGGTGGTCCAGACGTCGACCACCGCCGTCTCCATACTGAGCCCCTCCTCGAGGGCAGAGGGGGGAACTCCGTAGCCGAGAGCCCAGAGATGAGCGAGGGACTTGGCGGGGTCGTGGGTCTGGGAGGAGCGGGCCTCGGCGATCTGACTGGTCCCGGTGACGGGGTCGGTCTCGCCGAGCGCATCCGCTCCTCCATGGCCGCGAACCTGCTCTCCATGAGGAGAGTCAGACGGTCCAGGTTCGCGGCCATTGTCGACTGTATGTGTGGATTCTGGCGGGGCTGGCGGCGCGGCACGGAGCGACCCGCGCGAGCCTCGACGAGCTCCGCCTGGAGGCTCCTCAGTTCGGAACGGAGGTCAGCGATCTCTGCCTCCATGCGGCGATTCGCCGCACGGAGCAGGGCGACCTCCTCGGTGTTAGTTCGGCTCAGGAGCTCCTCTGAGGCCTCCTGGATGGCCGCAGCCGCCTCCTTAAGGGCCTTTTGGAGAGTTCCCTTCAGGCCCTTCGACACCTTGGCCACCCCGGCCACCACCGCCAAGGAGTCGGCGATCTGCCGCTGGAGGCCCTCCGCGTGAGCAACGCGAGCCTCGGGAGGGGCCTGGCTCCCGAGGGCGGGACCGGTCTTAGACCTCGTCGCCCTCGCGGTAGCCATAAGTCGAGGCCTGCTCCACGATTTCCTTTTCGCACTGGAGCTCCAGCTCCGCGCGTTGGGCCTCCACGAGCGCCTTCTTGGCGTCCGCTAGGCCCCACGTACTCCCCTGTGGTTGGGGGGGCGGCCTCTGCCCCGCTTGGCCTCCGGCGCTTTGGCAGCAGCCAGGGCCTTTGGCGGGGGCTTGATGGGGGGCCGAAGTCTTTCGTCGTCTTCATCGGACGAGGCCAGAGGAGTGAGCCGTCGAACTCCATCATCTCAGAGCCGGAGCCGTCAACCGCGTCGGCGAGCGGCCGACTTGCGAACCTCACTTTGGCCCTTCCCCTCCGGCCCTTTTGGGGCCGGGGCCTTTGGTGGGGCCTTGACAGGGGGGGCCATATCATAGATCTCGTCCTCAGAGAGATTTTGGACGAGGCCGCCGACTCTGCCTCTGAATCGTCGAGCGGCTGCGAACCGCAGTGATGCGGGAGCCAGCATCTTTGGAAGTACTCGGGGCCTCCGTCGGTGAGGAAATCGCCGACAGGAACCTCGAGTAGAAGGTCTTCTCTCCGCCCTTCTCGGGCCCTTTCGGGTTGGTGTTTGGGCCCTTCGCGGGCACCGCTCCTACGTCTACTCCGCCCTTCTCGGGCACTACGTCGGTGGTTTTAGTTAGAAATTTGTCCATTTTGTTCCCACGAGGTCAAAAACATTGTATAGGGTAAAAAACTGGGTGTGGTCCGCAGTAGCGACCGGGTTTACCCCCCCGGCCTAAAAACAGATCGCCCTGCGCCGCAGCTTAAGTACGGGGGGATTTTTTAACCCCATGGGAGCCTTCCTCCGCATTGATGCCGGGGTCACGGTATACAGCGTTGGCCTTAGTCCGCAACCCCGGCGAGCGGCTGGCCGCCCCGTAAACAGGGGCGGCCTCTCCTGTGTGGGCCGGGTGGAGGGTACCCGGCCCTGGGAGGGTCGCGCGGCTTCCTCTCGCGCCCTCTCGCGGCATTGGTGCGGGCGGAGGCCTATGTGATCCCCTGGCCTCGACGCCCGCTGCCGCTCGCCCGTGGCATTACCGCCACGGGCGTTACTCCTGGCCGCTGGGCGCGGCGGTTGGAGTCACCGCCGCGCCTGCGGCTTCGCCCGGCGCCATCCGGCTGGCCTGGACGTTCCTCCTAGTGGGCTTCTTAGCCCCGCAGGGCTTCGAGCCCAACTGGTGGCCGGCCGGCCTGCCCGCGGCCTCGCACAAGGGGCAGTGCGGTTTCGCCGAGCAGGGGCCGGACACCAGGTGCCCATCTTTACCGCAGCGGTAACAGTTTCCGCTGCGGTCAACTTCCGAAGGGCATACCGCCGCCACGTGGCCAACCTCGTGGCAGCGGTAGCACCTTTGGGGCCTACGGGGCAGGGCCTCAACGGTTGCGGAGGCCCAGCCCACCAGGAGCTTCGTCTCAACAGCGAGGAGCTGTTTGGCGGCCGCCACCGGGCAGGCCACCACCGTCTGGCCCATCCCGTCTTTGCCGGGACGGACCTTCGACGCTTTGATGCTCCCGAGGGAGCATCCGGTGGTCCGCGCGATGGCAGCGGCCACATCCTCCTCGTGTGCGTGATCATCCAAGCCCGAGACGCGAAGACACACAGTCTTCTCGGGCCTGGAGATACGCACGTCCTCGGGATAGAGGTTTATTCGCAACTGCTCAGCCAGGGCGTCTGCCTTGGAGGCGTCACTGGCGCTGGGAAGCACCAGTATACGGCCCCCAGTGCGCGCCTGCCTGAGCTTAAGGCCTCCCTCTATCCCGAGGTCGGCCAGCCGGATTCGTGACTTCGCCTTGGAGAAGAGGTTCGCATACGTTACCCCTCTCTCCGCCGCGCCTGGCTGAAGCGTCAGCACAACGGCGGCGGATTTTGGGGGACGCAGACGCGGGGACCTCTTCTCCTTAGCTACTGTCTTCTTTTTGGGTGCGGGGGGTGGAGGAGGGGGGGGCTGCGAGGCCGGAGCCTGCGCCACATCCCCCTGTCCTTTCCCCCCGCGTCCTCTTCCTCCTCGCCGCGGCGCGCTGGTGGGCTGCGCTGCCGCGGCAGTCGTGGCCGGTTGGGTGCCGGACGACGGTGGGGCCCTATTTTTGGCCCTCTTCTTTCGGCTGACCGTCGTCCAGCCTTCGGCCGCAGTTGCAACCGGAGGAGGGGGCGCCGGGCAGGCGACATGTGGCGGTCCTGAGATCGCCGTCTCCGTTGATTCCCTCCTCGATGGGAGAGGAGGGAATTCCTCCGCCAAGCGCCCAGAGATGAGCGAGGGGCTCGGCGGGGTCATCCTGGGAGGAGCGGGTCGCGGCGATCTGACCGGTCCCGGTGACGGTGCCGGTCTCGCGGGCGGTATCCGCTCCTCCAGGGCCGCAAACCTGTTCTCCATGAGGAGAATTAGACGGTCCAGGTTTGCGGCCGTCGTCGTCGGTGGTGTGGGCTCTGGCGGGGGTGGTGGCGCGGAACGGACTGACCCGGCGCGAGCCTCGGCGAGCTCCGACCGGATGCTCGCCAATTCGCGGCGCAGGTCCGCCAGCTCCGCCTCCATGCGGCGATTCGCCGCACGGAGCAGAGCGACCTCTTCGGTGTCGGTGCGGCCCAGGAGCTCGTCTGAGGCCTCCTGAACCGACGACACCGCCTCCTTAAGGGCCTTTTGGAGGGTGCCCTTAAGGCCCTTCGACACCTTGGCCACTCCGGCCACCACCGCCAATGAGTCGGCGATCTGCCGTTGGAGGCCCTCGGCATGCTCCGTGCGAGACTCGGGAGGGGCCTGGCCCGCGAGGGTACCACCGGTCTTAGACCTAGTAACCCTCGCGGTCGCCATAAGTCGGGCCTTCTCCACGATGTCTTTTTCGCACTGGAGCTCCAACTCCTTGCGTTGGGCCTCCACGAGCGCCTTTTTGGCGTCCGCCAGACCCACGTATTCTCCGGTAGTTGGAGGGCGGCCTCTGCCCCGCTTAGCATCCGGCGCTTTTGCAGCAGCCGTAGGCTTGGGCGGGGGCTTAGGGGAGGCCACCCTCTCGTCGTCCTCGTCGGTGCTCGAGGCCAGAGGAGATGAGTCCTCGAACACCATATCCGGGAGTCGGAGCCGCATCCGATCTCGGCGAGCGGCCGACTTACTCCTCTTTTGGGCCTTCCCCTCCGGCCCTTTGGGGGCCGGGGCCTTTGGTGGGGCCTGGACAGGGGGAGGCACCATTAGGTCGTCGTCCTCAGAGAAGTCTGAGGACACGTACTCCACCTCTAGTGGCTGCGACCGCAGTGTGCGGGAGCCAGCGCCTTTAGACGAGCTCGGCGCTTCCGCCGGCAATGAAATCGCCGACAGGAAGCGCGAGTAAAATGTCTTCCCACCTCCGCCCTTCTCGGGCCCTTTCGGGTTGGTGGTTTTGGGCCCTTCGCGGGCCCCTCTCCTACATCAGCTCCGCCCGTCACAGGCACTGCGTCAGTTTGGGGTTTTTTATTTAAAGCATCCATATCTGTTCCCACGAGTACTACTACATTTTAAAAAGAAAAACGGGGTGTGGTCCGCAGTAGCGACCGGGTTTACCCCCCCGGCCTCAAAACCTCTCGCCCTGCGCCGCAGCTTAGGTATTAGGGGTTTTTTATTGAGGTTTTCTCCTCTTGGGCCAGCCGGTAAGGCAAGCCCCGCGGTCCCGTGCGGCCGCGAGACGTGATCCACGACACCGCACGGGGAAACGCTCGGCGGTAGCGCCCAGTGGCGAGACTCTCGCCCCACCACTGGGCCCGCCGCCACTGTCAACGTCGATGGGGCGCGCAGGGCAGAACTGCGCAGCCCTCTCCTGGCAACGGCGCCAGCGGAGCAAGGTGCGTCAACGCTGGGCCGGTGCCCGCCGCTCCGCCATGAAGACCGGCAGAACGGCGCTCTCCTTTTCGTCGGAAGGGAGGGGTGTTTGGGGAGGAATACGTTTGGAAGGAAGGGAAGGAATACCAGGATTTGGAGTGGATAGGTGGGACACCACTGTCACGGAGTGAAGGGGGGAATGTGACAGTGGCCGCTCGGGGCCC
The DNA here is from genome assembly GCA_019925095.2 of Dendrolimus kikuchii. Taxonomy (NCBI): domain Eukaryota; kingdom Metazoa; phylum Arthropoda; class Insecta; order Lepidoptera; family Lasiocampidae; genus Dendrolimus; species Dendrolimus kikuchii. The sequence continues at coordinate 16,767,986 of CM034412.1, forward strand.
CGGGGACGCATCCCCTTGTACCACTACCTGGACGGAGAAGAGTCCAGGGTGGCACCCCCTGGGGGAAAACCTAACCTAACCTAACCTAACCTAACCTAACCTAACCTAACCTAACCTAACCTAAACCAATCTCCCATCATTAGTATCTTTAACCTAACCTAACCTTATTTTATTTTTTTTTTTTTTTTTTACTTGGGGAAATGCGTTACCGCACCGTCAGCCGCGTGGGGATCGCCGCGGCCGGTGTGTGGGGCTCCCCGACGCCGATTAATCAATACGACCGGCGCCGGTATACCCACTAAAACCCCAAGGGAGCCTACTTCCGCATTGATGCCGGGGTCACGGTACACAGCGTGAGCCTTACTCCGCAACCCCGGCGAGCGGTGGGCCGCCTCCTAAACAGAGGCGGCCTCTCCTGTGTGGGCCGGGTGAAGGTTACCCGGCCCTGAGAGGGTCGCGCGGCTGCCTCTCGCGCCCTCCCGCGGCATAGGTGCGGGCGGAGGCCTCATTGATCCCCAGGCCTCAACGCCCGCTGCCGCTCGCCCGTGGCATTACCGCCACGGGCGTTACTCCTTGCCGCTGGGCGCGGCGGCTGATGTTCAGCCGCCGCGGCCGCGGCTCTGTCCGGCGCCATCCGGCTGGCCGGGACGTTACTCCTGGTGGGCTTGGCCCTGCACGGCCTCGAGCCCAGCTGGTGACCGGCTGGCCTGCCCGCGGCCTCGCACACAGGACAGTGCGGTTTCGCCGAGCAGGGGCCGGTCACCAGGTGACCACCTTTTCCGCAGCGGTAGCAGTCACCGCTGCGGTCCACCTCCGAGGTGCATTTCGCCGCCACGTGGCCAGCCTCGTGGCAGCGATAGCACCTCTGGGTGCGATGGGGGAGGGCCTCTACCGTAGCCGAGGCCCAGCCCACCAGGAGCTTCGTCCCAACAGCGAGGAGCTGTTTGGCGGCCGCCACCGGGCAGGCCACCACCGTCTGGCCCATCCCGTCTCTGCCGGGACGGACCGTCGACGCTTTGATGCTCCCGTAGGAGCATCCGGTGGTCCGCGCGATGGCAGCGGCCACGTCCTCCCAGTGCGCATGGTCGTCCAGGCCCGAGACGCGAAGACACACAGTCTTCTCGGGCCTGGAGATGCGCACGTCCTCGGGATAGAGGTTTATCCTCAGTTGCTCAGCCAGGGCGTCTGCCTTGGAGGCGTCACTGGCGCTGGGAAGCACCAGTATACGGCCCCCAGTGCGCGCCTGCCTGAGCTTTAGGCCTCCCTCTATCCCGAGGTCGGCCAGCCGGATGCGTGGCTTCGCCTTGGAGAAGAGGGTCGCGTAGGGCACCCCTCTCTCCGCCGCGCCTGGCTGAAGCGTCAGGACGACGGCGGCGGATTTTGGGGGACGCAGACGCGGAGACCCCTTCTCCTTGGCGGCTGTCTTCTTTTTAGGTGCAGGGGGTGGAGGAGGGGGGGGCTGCGAGGCCGGAGCCTGCGCCACATCCCCCTTTCCTTTCCCCCCGCGTCCTCTACCTCCTCGCCGCGGAGCGCTGGTGGGCTGCGCTGCCGCGGCAGTCGTGGCCGGTTGTGTGCCGGACGACGGTGGGGCCTTGGTTTTGGGCCTCTTCTTGCGGCCGACCGCCGTCCAGCCCCCCCCGGCCACGGCCGGGAGAGGGAGGGGCGCCGGACAGGCGGGCGGTGGTGGGATGGACGTCACCACCGCCGTCTCCATACTTGCCCTTTGGGAGGGCAACGGGGGGTACTCCACAGCCGAGAGCCGCCTCACACCAGGCGAGCTCGGCTGGGAATAGGGCCTAGCTGCGGGAGCGGGGCTCGGTGTTGTGACCGAGCGCAACCGCTCCTCCATGGCCGCGAACCGACTCTCCATGAGGAGAGTCATTCGGTCGAGATTCGCGGCCATTTCCGACTCCACATTCGGCGGAGCTGGCGGCGCGGCATCTGGCCGCGGCCGCACAATCTCCGCCTGGAGGCTCCTGAGCTCGTTACGGAGGTCAGCGATCTCTGACTCCATGCGGCTGTTTGCCGCACGGAGCAGGGCGACCTCCTCGCTGTTGGTTCGGCTCAGGAGCTCCTCCGAGGCCTCCTGGATGGCCGCCGCAGCCTCTTTAAGGGCCTTCTGGAGAGTCCCCTTCAGGCCCTTTGAGACTTTGGCCACCCCGGCCACGACCGCCAAGGAGTCGGCGATCTGCTTCTGCAGGCCCTGCGCGTGAGCCGCGCGAGCCTCTGGAGCGGCCTGGCTCGCGAGGGCGGGAACGGTCCTAGACCTCGTCGCCCTCGCGGTAGCCATTGTTGAGGCACGCTCCACGATCTCCTTTTCGCTCGCGATCTCGAGCTCAGCGCGCTGGGCCTGCACAAGCGCCTGCTTGGCGGCAGCTAGGCCCACGTACTCCCCCGTTGTTGGAGGACGTCCTCTGCCCCGCTTGTCGTCCGGCGCTGTAGCTGCCGGAGTCTTAGCAGGGGGCTTAGGAGGAGGTCTCTCCTCGTCATCCTCGTCCGTCGACGACGCCAACGGAGAGGAGTCCGAGAAGACCATGTCCGGCAGCCGGAGACGCATCCTGTCTCTACGGGCTGCCGACTTGCTCCTCTTGTCCCGTCCCTGTCGACCCTTTGGGGGCCGGGGTCTTTGGTGGGGCCTGCACAGGGGGCTTAGCGGGGGGGGGTAGTATCCCCTCTTCGTCGGACGACGTCGGCGGTGAGAGGTCGTCTAGAGCCAGGTATGACCTCAACCGCATGTTGCGGGAGGCAGCCTGGCTCTTGCCCTTCCCCTCCGGCTCTTTCGGAGCCGGGGCCTTTGGTGGGGCCTGAACAGGGGGGGCTGTCCCTTTCCCGGATGAACCGGGTAGGGACGCGTCTACGTCCTCAAGCCGCTGCAACCGCACGGTGCAGGAGCTGGCTTGAGCGACAGAGCTTTGCGCTTCCGCCGGCAGAGAGATCGCCGACAGGAAGCGAGAGTAAAAACTCTTGTCTCCGCCCTTCTCGGGCCCTTTCGAGTTGGGTTTGCCCTTCGCGGGCACGTCTCCTACATCGTCACCGCCCTTCTCGGGCACTACGTCGGAAGATGGTTTTTAGAAATTTTACATTCATTTTTTGTTCCCACGAGTCGAAAACTTTTTATAAAGAAAAAACTGGGTGTGGTACGCAGTAGCGACCGGGTTTACCCCCCCGGCCTTTCAACAGCTCGCCCTGCGCCGCAGCTTAAGTAGTAGGGGTTTTTTATTGAGGTTTTCTCCTCTTGGGCCAGCCGGTAAAGGCAAGCCCCGCGGTCCCGTGTGGCCGCGAGACGTGATCCACGACACCACACGGGGAAACGCTCGGCGGTAGCGCCCAGTGGCGAGACTCTCGCCCCACCACTGAGCCCGCCGCCACTGTCTGCGTCGATGGGGCGCGCAGGGCAGAACTGCGCAGCCCTCTCCTGGCAGCGGCCCAGCGGAGCAAGGTGCGTCAACGCTGGCCCGGTGCCCGCCGCTCCGCCATGAAGACCGGCAGAACGGCGCTCTCCTTTTCGTCGGAAGGGAGGGGTGTTTTGGGAGGAACAAGTTTGGAAGGAAAGGAAGGAATACCAGGATTTGGAGTGGATAGGTGGGACACCACTGTCACGGAGTGAAGGGGGGAATGTGACAGTGGCCGCTCGGGGCCCCGGGGACGCATCCCCTTGTACCACTACCTGGACGGAGACGAGTCCAGGGTGGCACCCCCTGGGGGAAACCTAACCTAACCTAACCTTTTTTTTTTTTTTTTTTTTTTTTATTTTTTTTTTTACATGGGGAAATGAGTTACCTCACCGTCAGCCGCGTGGGGATCGCCGCGGCCGGTGTGTGGGACTCCCCGACGCCGATTAATCAATACGACCGGCGCCGGTATACCCACTAAAACCCCATGGGAGCCTTCCTCCGCATTGATGCCGGGGTCACGGTATACAGCGTTGGCCTTAGTCCGCAACCCCGGCGAGCGGCTGGCCGCCCCGTAAACAGGGGCGGCCTCTCCTGTGTGGGCCGGGTGAAGGATACCCGGCCCTGAGAGGGTCGCGCGGCTTCCTCTCGCGCCCTCTCGCGGCATTGGTGCGGGCGGAGGCCTATGTGATCCCCTGGCCTCGACGCCCGCTGCCGCTCGCCCGTGGCATTACCGCCACGGGCGTTACTCCTGGCCGCTGGGCGCGGCGGGTGCAGTTACCGCCGCGCCTGCGGCTTCGCCCGGCGCCATCCGGCTGGCCTCGACGTTTCTCCTGGTGGGCTTCTTAGCCCCGCAGGGCGTCGAGCCCAGCTGGTGGCCGGCCGCCCTGCCCGCGGCCTCGCACAAGGGGCAGTGCGGTTTCGCCGAGCAGGGGCCGGACACCAGGTGCCCATCTTTACCGCAGCGGTAACAATTACCACTGCGGTCAACTTCCGAAGGGCATACCGCCGCCACGTGGCCAACCTCGTGGCAGCGGTAGCACCTTTGGGGCCTACGGGGCAGGGCCTCAACGGTTGCGGAGGCCCAGCCCACCAGGAGCTTCGTCTCAACAGCGAGGAGCTGTTTGGCGGCCGCCACCGGGCAGGCCACCACCGTCTGGCCCATCCCGTCTTTGCCGGGACGGACCTTCGACGCTTTGATGCTCCCGAGGGAGCATCCGGTGGTCCGCGCGATGGCAGCGGCCACATCCTCCTCGTGTGCGTGATCATCCAAGCCCGAGACGCGAAGACACACAGTCTTCTCGGGCCTGGAGATACGCACGTCCTCGGGATAGAGGTTTATCCTCAACTGCTCAGCCAGGGCGTCTGCCTTGGAGGCGTCACTGGCGCTGGGAAGCACCAGTATGCGGCCCCCAGTGCGCGCCTGCCTGAGCTTAAGGCCTCCCTCTATCCCGAGGTCGGCCAGCCGGATTCTTGACTTCGCCTTGGAGAAGAGGTTCGCATACGTTACCCCTCTCTCCGCCGCGCCTGGCTGAAGCGTCAGCACAACGGCGGCGGATTTTGGGGGACGCAGACGCGGAGACCTCTTCTCCTTGGCGGCTGTCTTCTTTTTGGGTGCGGGGGGTGGAGGAGGGGGGGGCTGCGAGGCCGGAGCCTGCGCCACATCCCCCTGTCCTTTCCCCCCGCGTCCTCTCCCTCCTCGCCGCGGCGCGCTGGTGGGCTGCGCTGCCGCGGCAGTCGTGGCCGGTTGTGTGCCGGACGACGGTGGGGCTTTGTTGGCCCTCTTCTTACGACTGACCGTCGTCCAGCCCTGCTCGGCCGAGGTCGAGGGGGGGAGGGGCGCCGGGCAGGCGGGCGGTGGCGGGGTGGACTTCGCCACCGCTCTCTCCTTTCTACCCCGCTGCGGTAGCGGGGGGTACTCCTCCACCGACGGCCCAGGAATGGGCGAGATCGGCGGAGGTGTGGGCCTAGCTCGAGGAGCAGGGCTCAAGGTGCGGGCCGGCGATGGTGCCGGCCGGACCGAGCGCATCTGCTCCTCGATGGCCGCGAACCTGCTCTCCATAAGGAGAGTCATCCTCTCCAGGTTCGCGGCCATGTTCGTCTCCATCTCTGGCGGTGGTGGCGGCGGCGGCGCGGGGTTCGCGCGTGGCCGGGTCACCTCTTCTCGGAGGCTCCTCAGCTCTCGTCGGAGGTCTGCGATTTCCGCCTCCATGCGGCTGTTTGCCGCACGGAGCAGCGCGACCTCCTCCGAATCTGTGCGGCTGAGGAGCTCATCCGTGGCCTCTTGTATAGAGGCTGCCGCTTCCTTTAGAGCCTTCTGAAGGGTCCCTTTGAGACCCTTCGAGACTTTGGCCACATTGGCCACCACCGCCAGAGACTCCGTGATTTGCCTCTGGAGGCCCCCTGCAAGCGCAGCCCGAGCCTCCTCCTGTTCCTTGGCTGCGGGAGGATCCGGGTCCGCGGGGGCAGGGCCGGCCCTAGGCCGGGTAGCCCTCGCGGTCACCATCGCTGTGGTCCTCTCCGCAACCTCCCTCTCCAGATCAAGCTCGAGCTGCGCACGCTGGGCCTCCACGAGCTTCTGTTTTGCGGCCGCTAGGCCCACGTATTCGCCTGTTGTAGGAGGCCGGCCTCTGCCCCGCTTAGCGTCCGGCGCATGAGCAGCCGGTGGCTTTCGCGAGGGCTTGGCGGGGGCCGGCCTCCTTTCGTCCTCGGATGAGGATGGAGACGAGAGCGATGTCTCCATCATCTCGTCTAAATCATCCAAGGCCAGGTACCGCCGCAGCGCTTCATTGCGCGCGACTTCCCTGGCCTTGTCTCCCTTAGTGTGGGGGGGATCGTTGGAACCCCCCGCCTCGTCCACAGATGGTGTTCGGGACGAGGCCGCCGATCTGCTCCGCGTGACGCGGGAGGCAGCCGGGATTTTGCCCTTCCCCTCCGGCCCTTTGGGGGCCGGGGCCTTTGGTGGGGCCTGAACAGGGGGGGCCGTTGAGTCCTCATCCTCGAAAGCGTTGGAGAGGAACTCCTCCTCTTCGCTCTCATCAAGCGGCTCAAACCGCGTTGGGCGGGAGCCAGCTTGATGAGAGGGACTCGTCGCTTCCACCGGCGAAGAGATTGCCGATAAGAAACGCGAGTAGAACGACTTGTTCCCACCGCCCTTCTCGGGCCCTTTCGTGTTGGTTGGGCCCTTCGCGGGCCCCTCTCCTACGTCAGCTCCGCCCTTCTCAGGCTCTGCGTCGGTTTTGGTTTTTTTTTAAAAGCATCCATGTCTTGTTCCCACGAGTAAATACATCTTTTAAAAATAAAACTGGGTGTGGTCCGCAGTAGCGACCGGGTTTACCCCCCCGGCCTCAAAACCTCTCGCCCTGCGCCGCAGCTTAGGTGTTAGGGGTTTTTTATTGAGGTTTTCTCCTCTTGGGCCAGCCGGTTAAGGCAAGCCCCGCGGTCCCGTGTGGCCGCGAGACGTGATCCACGACACCACACGGGGAAACGCTCGACGGTAGTGCCCAATGGCAAGACTCTCGCCCCACCACTGGGCCCGCCGCCACTGTCCACGTCGATGGGGCGCGCAGGGCAAAACTGCGCACCCTCTCCTGGCAACGGCGTCAGCGGAGCAACATGCGTCGACGCTGGTAGGTGCCCGCCACTCCGCCATGGAACCGGCGAAGTGGCGCTCACCTGACATCGGATAGGAGGGGTGTTTGGGGGGGAATACGTTTGGAAGGAAGGGAAGGAATACCAGGATTTGGAGTGGATAGGTGGGACACCACTGTCACGGAGTGAAGGGGGGAATGTGACAGTGGCCGCTCGGGGCCCCGGGGACGCATCCCCTTGTACCACTACCTGGACGGAGAAGAGTCCAGGGTGGCACCCCCTGGGGAAAACCTAACCTTTTTTTTTTTTTTTTTTTTTTACATGGGGAAATGCATTGCCGCACCATCAGCCGCGCGGGGAATGCTCGCGGCCGGTGTGTGGGGCTCCCCGACGCCGATTAATCAATACGACCGACGCCGGTATACCCACTAAAACCCCATGGGTGCCTTCATCCGCCTTAGTGCCGGGGCCACGGTACACAGCGTGAGCCTTACTCCGCGACCCCGGCGAGCGGTGGGCCCCCCCCACAACCGGGGGGGGCTTCTCCTTAGTGCGGGCCGGGGAGGTGAAAACTTCCCCGGCCCTGAGAGGGTCGCGCGGCAACCACTCGCGCCCTCTCGCGGCATTAGTGCGGGCGGAGGCCTGTCTCGTCCCCGAGGCCTCGACGCCCGCTGCCGCCCGCCCGTGGGTTGGTCACCACGGGCTACTTCTCGCCGCTCCCCGCGGCGGTCTGTTCGACCGTCGCGGCCGCGGCACTTTCCGGCGCCTTCCGGCTGGCCTTACTCCTGGTGGGCTTTTTGGCCCCGCAGAGCCTCCCACCTAACTGGTGACCGGCCGGCCTGCCCGCGGCCTCGCACACTGTGCAGTGCGGTTTCGCGGTGCAGGGGCCAGTCACCAGATGTCCACTTTTGCCGCAGCGATAACACTGGTCGCTGCGGTCCGTCTCGGAGGTGCATCTCGCTGCCACATGCCCGAGCTCGTGGCAGCGATAGCACCTCTGGGCGCGATGTGGGAGGACTTCGACGCTCGCCGAGGCCCAGCCCACCAGGAGTTTACACTCTTTCAACTTTTTGGCCGCCGCGACTGGGCAGGCCACCACTGTCGACCCCGACCCGTCTGGGCCGAAGCGGATCTTGGTCGCTTTTATGCTGTCCGCTGGACAGCCAGTGGCCTGCGAAATCGCAGCGGTCACTTCATCTTCCGTGGTGCAGTCGTCCAGGCCCGAGACGCGAAGACACACAGTCTTCTCGGGCCTGGAGACCGCCACATCCCCGGCATCAAGGACGGTGCGGAGGCGTTCGGCGAGGGCGTCAGCTTTGGGGGCACTGCTAGCGCCCGGAAGCACCAGCATACGCGCCCCAGTGCGCGCCATCCTCAGCCGAAGCCCGCCCTCGATGCCGAGGTCGGCCAGCCGGATGTTGCTCTTGGCCTGGGTCAGGAGGCTGGCGTAGGTCACGCCTCTGTCCCCCGCGCCTGACTTTAGGGTCAGGACAACCGCGGAGGACTTCGGCGGCCTAACACGCGGGGCTCTCCTTTCCCGGGCCACTGTCTCCTTTCTTGCTGGAGGAGGAGGTGGAGGGGGGGGCTGCGAGGCCGAAGCCTGCGCCACATCCCCCTTTCCTTTTCCCCCACGTCTCCTTTCTCGTCGCCGCTGAGCGCGGGTGGGCTGCGCTGCAGCGGCGGTCGTGACCGGTGTTGTGCCGGACGACGGTGGGGCCTGGTTTTTGGCCCTCTTCCTACGGCCGACCGTCGTCCAGCCCTCGGCCGCGGCTGCGGCCGGGGGAGGGGGCGCCGGATGGGCACTTGGGGGCGGCGAGGGCGCCGCCGTCTCCAGAGAGTCCCGCTGGGTGGGAAGCGGGGGGAACTCTTCCGCCGGGCGCCCAGAGATGAGCGAGGGGCTCGGCGGGGGAGTTCTGTCACCTCGTGGACCAGACCCTAGAGGCGCGACCGGCGTAGATGGTGGTGCCGGTCGTACAGGAGCGATGCGCTCCTCCAGGGTCTTGAACCTGTCCTCCAGGAGGAGGACTAGGTTCTCTTCTAGGGCCGCAAACCTCTTTTGCTCGAGGTTTGCGGTCGACGTCGGTGGTGGGGTCTTGGGCACCGGTTGTGGTGGGGCAAAACGGGCGGGGTCCGCGCAGGCGGCGGCGAACTCCCTTTGTACGAGCGCCAGCTCGCCGCGCAGGACATCGATTTCCGCCCGCATGCGTCTATTTTCCGCATGCAGGATTGCCACCTCATCGGTGGCCGTCCTGATGCTTAGTTCCTCAGAGGCCTCCTGGACCTCGAGTACTGCCTCCTTTAGGGCTTTTTGAAGGGTGCCCTTTAACCCCTTGGACACTTTGGCCACCCCAGTAACGATGGCCAGTGCCGAGGCGATGCGCCCTTTGAGTCCCTCCGTCAGCTCGAACTCCGTGCAGGTCTCGGGAGGGGGCTGACCGAGAGGGCAAAATCCGGCCTTGGACCTTGTTGCCCTCTTCGAGGTCATGCTACTGGTCCTCTCCACGATCTCTTTTTCGCACTGGAGTTCGAGTTCAGCGCGCTGGGCCTCAACGTACGCCTTTTTGGCGCTCGCCAGTCCTACATACTCCCCAGTAGTAGGGGGTCTCCCTCTTCCCCGCTTCTGTTCCGGCTCCTTGTGCAGAAGCCGAAGGCTTGGGCGGGGGTTTGTCTGGGGTCTCCGACTCCTCGTCCTCAGATGATGAGGAGGACAGGGATTCGGGATCGTCATCGTCAATAGTCGGCGTCACGACTCGACCGCCTGTTGCGGGAGTCAGTGGCGCCGCCGCTTTCTCTTCCACGCCCTTCACGGGCTCTTTCTTCTTTAAAATGCCCTTTGACAGGCACATCATTTCCTCCGCCCTTCACGGGCCCTTTCGGGTTGGTTTTGCCCTTCTCGGGCTCGCCACGAACGTCGACTCCGCCCTTCACGGGCACTGAAACGTCGGGTTGTTTTGGTTTTTAAAAATTTCTTCATTTTTGTTCCCACGAGTACTATCTGGTTTATCTTCTTAAAAACATAGTGGTCCGCAGTAGCGACCGGGTTTACCCCCCCGGCCTCAAAACCTCTCGCCCTGCGCCGCAGCTTAGGTATTAGGGGATTTTTTATTGTGGTGCTCATCCACTTGGGCCAGCCGGTAAAGGCGAGCCCCGCGGTCCCGTGTGGCCGCGAGACGTGACCACGACACCACACGGGGAAACGCTCGACGTAGTGCACAGTGACGAGACTCTCGCCCCGCCACTGTGCCGTCGCCACCACGAACATCGCGTTGGGTGCGTGGACAGAACACGCACCCTTCGCCTGATGGCACCCAGCGGAGCAATGCTCGACGCTGTTTGCCGGCACCGCTCCGCCTCAGAAGAACCTCAGCGGAGCAGCGCGTCACCTTACTTCGGATAGGAGGGGTGTTTGGGGAGGAATACATTTGGAAGGAAGGGAGGGAATACAAGGATTTGGAGTGGATAGGTGGGACACCACTGTCACGGAGTGAAGGGGGGAATGTGACAGTGGCCGCTCGGGGCCCCGGGGACGCATCCCCTTGTACCACTACCTGGACGGAGAAGAGTCCAGGGTGGCACCCCCTGGGGGAACCTAACCTAACCTAACCTAACCTAACCTAACCTAACCTAACCTTTTTTTTTTTTTTTTTTTTACTTGGGGAAATGCGTTACCGCACCGTCAGCCGCGTGGGGATCGCCGCGGCCGGTGTGTGGGGCTCCCCGACGCCGATTAATCAATACGACCGGCGCCGGTATACCCACTAAAACCCCAAGGGAGCCTACTTCCGCATTGATGCCGGGGTCACGGTACACAGCGTGAGCCTTACTCCGCAACCCCGGCGAGCGGTGGGCCGCCTCCTAAACAGAGGCGGCCTCTCCTGTGTGGGCCGGGTGAAGGTTACCCGGCCCTGAGAGGGTCGCGCGGCTGCCTCTCGCGCCCTCCCGCGGCATAGGTGCGGGCGGAGGCCTCATTGATCCCCAGGCCTCAACGCCCGCTGCCGCTCGCCCGTGGCATTACCGCCACGGGCGTCACTCCTTGCCGCTCCCCGCGGCGGCTGATGGTGTTGCCGCCGCGGCCGCGGCTCTGTCCGGCGCCATCCGGCTGGCCGGGACGTTTCTCCTGGTGGGCTTGGCCTTGCACGGCCTCGAGCCCAGCTGGTGACCGGCTGGCCTGCCCGCGGCCTCGCACACAGGACAGTGCGGTTTCGCCGAGCAGGGGCCGGTCACCAGGTGACCACCTTTTCCGCAGCGGTAACAGTCACCGCTGCGGTCTACCTCCGAGGTGCATTTCGCCGCCACGTGGCCAGCCTCGTGGCAGCGATAGCACCTCTGGGTGCGATGGGGGAGGGCCTCTACCGTAGCCGAGGCCCAGCCCACCAGGAGCTTCGTCCCAACAGCGAGGAGCTGTTTGGCGGCCGCCACCGGGCAGGCCACCACCGTCTGGCCCATCCCGTCTCTGCCGGGACGGACCTTTGACGCTTTGATGCTCCCAAGGGAGCATCCGGTGGTCCGCGCGATGGCAGCGGCCACATCCTCCTCGTGTGCGTGGTCATCCAAGCCCGAGACGCGAAGACACACAGTCTTCTCGGGCCTGGAGATACGCACGTCCTCGGGATAGAGGTTTATCCTCAGTTGTTCGGCTAAGGCGTCCGCCTTGGAGGCGTCACTGGCGCTGGGGAGCACCAGTATTCGGCCCCCAGTGCGCGCCTGCCTTAGCCGTAGGCCTCCCTCTATCCCGAGGTCGGCCAGCCGGATCCTGGACTTCGCCTTGGAGAAGAGGTTCGCGTACGTAACCCCCCGCTCCGCCGCGCCTGGCTGTAAAGTCAGGACGACGGCGGCGGATTTTGGGGCACGCAATCGCGACCTCTTCTCCTTCGGCTTCCTCTCCTTTTTGTTGGACGCTGGGGGTGGAGGAGGGGGGGGCTGCGAGGCCGGAGCCTGCGCCACATCCCCCTTTCCTTTCCCCCCGCGTCCTCTACCTCCTCGCCGCGGAGCGCTGGTGGGCTGCGCTACCGCGGCAGTCGTGGCCGGTTGTGTGCCGGACGACGGTGGGGCTTTTTTGGCCCTCTTCTTACGGCCGACCGTCGTCCAGCCCTCCTCGGCCACGGCCGGGAGAGGGAGGGGCGCCGGACAGGCGGGCGGTGGTGGCGCAGAAGCCGACGACACCGCCGTCTCAACTGAATCCCTCCTCGAGGGAAGAGGGGGAAACTCCCCGGCCGGGCGCCCAAAGATGAGCGAGGGGCTCGGCGGGGGTGTGGGTCTGGCTCGAGGAGCAGGGCTCGACCTGGGGGCTGGCCCCGGTTGGGGGGTCAGCCGGGCCGAGCGCATCTGCTCCTCCATGGCCGCGAACCTGCTCTCCATCGCGAGAGTGAGTTGGTTCAGGCTCGCGGCCATTGTCTCCTGTATGGCGGACGGTGACTCAGCTGGCGGCGGCGCAGGAGCGGCACGCGGCCTGACGAGTTCCGTCTGAAGGCTCCTCAGTTCCTTCCGGAGGTCAGCGATCTCTACCTCCATGCGGCTATTCGCCGCACGGAGGAGGGCGACCTCCTCGGAAGATGTCCGACTGAGGAGCTCTTCTGAGGCCTCTTGGATGGCCGCAGCCGCATCCTTTAAGGCCTTTTGAAGGGTCCCTTTCAGACCCTTCGACACCTTGGCCACGTTAGTGACCACCGCCAGCGAGTCAGCGATCTGTCGCTGGAGGCCCTCCGCGTGAGCAACACGAGCATCGGGAGGGGCCTGGCTCTCGGGGGGTGGACCAGTTTGGAGTCTGGTCAACCTCACCGTAGCCATCGCCGAGGCCTGCTCCACGATCTCTTTCTCCGCCTGGAGCTCTAGCTCCGCGCGTTGGGCCTCCACGAGTGCCTTCTTGGCATCCGCCAGACCCACATACTCCCCTGTGGTAGGGGGACGGCCTCTGCCCCGCTTGGCGTCCGGCGCTTTGGCAGCAGCCTTAGCCTTGGCGGGGGTTTTGGGGGCCGGTCTCTCTTCGTCGTCTGACGAGGACGAGAATGATGACGACTCCATCATCTCGTCCAGGTCGTCTAGGGCCAGGTAACGTCGCAGCGCCTCTTTGCGCGCGACGTCCCTGGCCTGTTCTTCTTTGGTGGGGGGGGACTTTGTGGACGCCCCCGCCTCGTCCGCAGGTGGATTTTGGGACGAGGCCGCCGACTCTGCCTCTGAATCGGCACGCCGCCTGCTCCGCGTGATGCGGGGCTCAACGATGTCGCTACTACTCGAGGCCTCCGGCTGTGATGAAATAGCCGAGAGGAACCTCGAGTAGAAGGTCTTCTCTCCGCCCTTCTCGGGCCCTTTCGTGTTGGGTTTGCCCTTCGCGGGCACCTCACCTACCTCTACACCGCCCTTCTCGGGCACTACGTCTTTGGGTTTAGTTAGAAATTTGTCCATGCTGTTCCCACGAGTCAAAAACATTTTAAGGGTAAAAAACGGGGTGTGGTCCGCAGTAACGACCGGGTTTACCCCCCCGGCCTCAAAACAGATCGCCCTGCGCCGCAGCTTAAGTATTAGGGGTTTTTTATTGAGGTTGTCTCCTCTTGGGCCAGCCGGTTAAGGCAAGCCCCGCGGTCCCGTGTGGCCGCGAGACGTGATCCACGACACCACACGGGGAAACGCTCGGCGGTAGCGCCCAGTGGCGAGACTCTCGCCCCGCCACTGAGCCCGCCGCCACTGTCTACGTCGATGGGGCGCGCAGGGCAAAACTGCGCAGCCCTCTCCTGGCAACGGCGCCAGCGGAGCAAGGTGCGTCAACGCTGGGCCGGTGCCCGCCGCTCCGCCATGAAGACCGGCAGAACAGCGCTCCTCCTTTTCGTCGGATGGGAGAGGTGTTTGGGGAGGAATACGTTTGGAAGGAAGGGAAGGAATACAAGGATTTGGAGTGGATAGGTGGGACACCACTGTCACGGAGTGAAGGGGGGAATGTGACAGTGGCCGCTCGGGGCCCCGGGGACGCATCCCCTTGTACCACTACCTGGACGGAGAAGAGTCCAGGGTGGCACCCCCTGGGGGGAACCTAACCTTTTTTTTTTTTTTTTTTTTTTTACATGGGGAAATGAGTTACCTCACCGTCAGCCGCGTGGGGATCGCCGCGGCCGGTGTGTGGGACTCCCCGACGCCGATTAATCAATACGACCGGCGCCGGTATACCCACTAAAACCCCATGGGAGCCTTCTTCCGCCGAGGTGCCGGGGTCACGGTACACAGCGTGAGCCTTACTCCGCGACCCCGGCGGGCGGTGGGCCGCCCCATAAACAGGGGCGGCCTCTCCTGTGTGGGCCGGGTGAGAGTTACCCGGCCCTGAGAGGGTCGCGCGGCTACCTCTCGCGCCCTCTCGCGGCATTGGTGCGGGCGGAGGCCTGTAGAGATCCCCGTGGCCTCAACGCCCGCTGCCGCTCGCCCGTGGCCTTACCGCCACGGGCGTTACTTCTTGCCGCTCCCCGCGGCGGCTGGTGGTGTTGCCGCCGCGGCCGCGGCCCTGTCCGGCGCCATCCGGCTGGCCTTCTTACTCCTGGTGGGCTTCCGGGATCCACAGGATCCCCCACCTAACTGGTGACCGGCGGGCCTGCCCGCGGCCGCGCACACAGCGCAGTGTGGCTTCGCGGTGCAGGGGCCGGTCACCAGGTGCCCGGCTACACCGCAGCGATAGCAGAAATCGCTGCGGTTCACCTCAGAGGTGCATGCCGCCGCCACATGCCCGAGCTCATGGCAGCGGAAGCACCTCTGTGCTCGATGGGGGGGGGCCTTGACCGTGGCTGAGGCCCAGCCCACCAGGAGTTTTGTCTCCTCTTTTAACAACAGCTTGGCAGCTGCCACCGGGCAGGCCACCACCGTCGTGCCCGCCCCGTCTGGACCGGGGCGGACCTTCGTCGCCTTGACGCTTTCAAGCGAGCATCCGGTGGTCCGCGCGATGGCAGCGGCCACGTCTTCACCCTCAGTGGTGTCGTCCAGGCCCGAGACGCGAACATACATCGCCTTCTCTGGCCTGGACACACGCACATCCTCGGCATTGAGGACGGTGCGTAGGCTTGCGGCTAGGGCGTCAGCCTGGGGGGCGCTAGTGGCGCCAGGCACCACCAGCATCCGCGCCCCAGTGCGCGCGCGCTTTAGCCGGAGCCCGCCCTCAATACCGAGGTCAGCCAGCCGGATATTAGCCTTGGCCCGGGACAGGAGGCTCGCGTACGTCACGCCTCTCTCCTCCGCGCCTGACTGCATAGTCAGCACGACGGCGGAGGATTTCGGCGGACGCATTCGCGGCACCTTCCTGCCCCTGGCCCTATTCTCCTTTTTGGGGGGTGGGGGAGGAGGAGGTGGGGGGGGCTGCGAGGCCGAAGCCTGCGCCACATCCCCCTTCTCTTTTCTCCCCCGCCCTCTCCCTCTTTGCCGCCTCGCGCGGGTGGTCTGCGCGTCGGCGGCAGCCGCGGCCGGTTGGGTTCCGGACGACGGTTGGGCGTTACTTTTAGCCTTCTTCTTGCGACTGACCGTCGTCCAGCCCTGCTCGGCCGAGGTCGAGGGAGGGAGGGGCGCCGGACAGGCGGGCGGTGGCGGGGTGGACTTCGCCACCGCTCTCTCCTTTTTTCTACCCCGCTGCGGTAGCGGGGGGTACTCCTCCACCGACGGCCCAGGAATGGGCGAGATCGGCGGAGGTGTGGGCCTAGCTCGCGGAGCAGGGCTCAAGGTACGGGCCGGCGATGGTGCCGGCCGGACCGAGCTCATCTGCTCCTCGATGGCCGCGAACCTGCTCTCCATGAGGAGAGTCATCCTCTCCAGGTTCGCGGCCATGTTCATCTCCACCTCTGGCGGTGGTGGCGGCGGCGGCGCGGGATTCGCGCGCGGCCGGCTCAGTTCGTCTCGGAGGCTCCTCAGCTCTTGTCGGAGGTCCGCGATTTCCGCTTCCATGCGGCCATTGGCCGCACGGAGCAGAGCAACCTCCCCCGAGCTAGTGCGGCTGAGGAGCTCGTCCGTAGCCTCCTGAATGGAGGCCGCCGCTTCTTTTAAGGCCTTTTGAAGGGTCCCTTTGAGACCCTTCGAGACCTTGGCCACATTGGCCACCACCGCCAGAGACTCAGCGATCTGCTTCTGGAGGCCCTCTGCCAGCGCAGCTCGAGCCTCTACCTGTACTTCTGCCGCGGGAGGATCCGGGTCCGCGGGGGCAGGACCGGCCCTAGGCCGGGTAGCCCTCGCGGTCACCATCGCTGAGGTCCTCTCCGCGACTTCCCTCTCCAGCTCGAGCTCGAGCTGCGCACGCTGGGCCTCCACGAGCTTCTGCTTCGCGGCTGCTAGGCCCACGTATTCTCCT
The DNA here is from genome assembly GCA_019925095.2 of Dendrolimus kikuchii. NCBI lineage: Eukaryota > Metazoa > Arthropoda > Insecta > Lepidoptera > Lasiocampidae > Dendrolimus > Dendrolimus kikuchii. The sequence goes on from CM034412.1 coordinate 16,784,276, forward strand.
GTTGTAGGAGGTCGGCCTCTGCCCCGCTTAGCGTCCGGCGCTTGAGCAGCCGGTGGCTTGGGCGGGAGCTTGGCGGGGGCCGGCCTCCTTTCGTCCTCGGATGACGATGGAGACGAGAGCGATGTCTCCATCATCTCGTCTAGATCATCCAAGGCCAGGTATCGTCGCAGCGCCTCGTTGCGCGCGACCTCCCTGGCCTTGTCTTCTTTAGCCGCCGATCTGCTCCGCGTGACACGGGGAGCAGCGGGGCTTTGGCCCTTCCCCTCCGGACCTTTGGGGACCGGGGCCTTTGGTGGGGCCTGAACAGGGGGGGCCGTCAAGTCCTCGTCCTCAAACGCGTTCGACAAGAACTCCTCCTCCTCACTCTCATCAAGCGGCTCAAACCGCGTTGGGCGGGAGCCAGCTTGATGAGGTGGACTCGGCGCTTCCGCCGGCGATGAGATCGCCGACAGGAAGCGCGAGTAAAACGACTTTTCACCGCCCTTCGCGGGCCCTTTCGGGTTGGTGGTTGGGCCCTTCTCGGGCCCCTCTCCTACGTCTGCTACGCCCGTCACAGGCACTGCGTCGGTTTTTGATTTAAGTTTAACATCCATTTTTGTTCCCACGAGTATAAATCATTTTCAACATAAAAAGCACGTGTGGTCCGCAGTAACGACCGGGTTTACCCCCCCGGCCTCAAAACCTCTCGCCCTGCGCCGCAGCTTAGGTTTGGGGGATTTTTTATTGTGGTGCTCATCCACTTGGGCCAGCCGGTTAAGGCAAGCCCCGCGGTCCCGTGTGGCCGCGAGACGTGATCCACGACACCACACGGGGAAACGCTCGACGGTAGCGCTCAGTGGCGAGACTCTCGCCCCACCACTGAGCCCGCCGCCACTGTCCACGTCGTTGGGCCGCGCGGGGCAGAACCGCGCTGCCTCACCTTGTCTACCAGCGGAGCAGGATGCTTCTACGCTGGCAGACACCACCACTCCGCCATGGGAACCGGCGAAGTGGCGCTCACCTGACATCGGATAGGAGGGGTGTTTGTGAGGGAGCAAGTTTGGAAGGAAAGGGAGGAATACCAGGATTTGGAGTGGATAGGTGGGACACCACTGTCACGGAGTGAAAGGGGGAATGTGACAGTGGCGGCTCGGGGCCCCGGGGACGCATCCCCTTGTACCACTACCTGGACGGAGAAGAGTCCAGGGTGGCACCCCCTGGGGGACTGGGGGGAACCCAACCCAACCCTTTTTTTTTTTTTTTTTTTTTACATGGGGAAATGAGTTACCTCACCGTCAGCCGCGTGGGGATCGCCGCGGCCGGTGTGTGGGACTCCCCGACGCCGATTAATCAATACGACCGGCGCCGGTATACCCACTAAAACCCCATGGGAGCCTACTTCCGCATTGATGCCGGGGTCACGGTACACAGCGTGAGCCTTACTCCGCAACCCCGGCGAGCGGTGGGCCGCCCCATAAACAGGGGCGGCCTCTCCTGTGTGGGCCGGGTGAAGGTTACCCGGCCCTGAGAGGGTCGCGCGGCTGCCTCTCGCGCCCTCTCGCGGCATAGGTGCGGGCGGAGGCCTCATTGATCCCCAGGCCTCAACGCCCGCTGCCGCTCGCCCGTGGCATTATCGCCACGGGCGTCACTCCTTGCCGCTCCCCGCGGCGGCTGGTGTAGCCGTCGCGGCCGCGGCACTGTCCGGCGCCATCCGGCTGGCCGGGACCTTTCTCCTGGTGGGCTTGGCCTTGCACGGCCTTGAGCCCAGCTGGTGACCGGCTGGCCTGCCCGCGGCCTCGCACACAGGGCAGTGCGGTTTCGCCGAGCAGGGGCCGGTCACCAAGTGACCACCTTTTCCGCAGCGGTAGCAGTCACCGCTGCGGTCCACCTCCGAGGTGCATTTCGCCGCCACGTGGCCAGCCTCGTGGCAGCGATAGCACCTCTGGGTGCGATGGGGGAGGGCCTCTACCGTAGCCGAGGCCCAGCCCACCAGGAGCTTCGTCCCAACAGCGAGGAGCTGTTTGGCGGCCGCCACCGGGCAGGCCACCACCGTCTGGCCCATCCCGTCTCTGCCGGGACGGACCGTCGACGCTTTGATGCTCCCGTAGGAGCATCCGGTGGTCCGCGCGATGGCAGCGGCCACGTCCTCCCAGTGCGCGTGGTCGTCCAGGCCCGAGACGCGAAGACACACAGTCTTCTCGGGCCTGGAGATGCGCACGTCCTCGGGATAGAGGTTTATCCTCAGTTGCTCAGCCAGGGCGTCTGCCTTGGAGGCGTCACTGGCGCTGGGAAGCACCAGTATACGGCCCCCAGTGCGCGCCTGCCTGAGCTTTAGGCCTCCCTCTATCCCGAGGTCGGCCAGCCGGATGCGTGACTTCGCTTTGGAGAAGAGGTTCGCGTAGGTCACCCCTCTCTCCGCCGCGCCTGGCTGAAGCGTCAGCACGACGGCGGCGGTTTTTGGGGGACGCAGACGCGGAGACCTCTTCTCCTTGGCGGCTGTCTTCTTTTTAGGTGCAGGGGGTGGAGGAGGGGGGGGCTGCGAGGCCGGAGCCTGCGCCACATCCCCCTTTCCTTTCCCCCCGCGTCCTCTACCTCCTCGCCGCGGAGCGCTGGTGGGCTGCGCTGCCGCGGCAGTCGTGACCGGTTGTGTGCCGGACGACGGTGGGGCCTTGTTTTTGGCCCTCTTCTTGCGGCCGACCGTCGTCCAGCCCTCCTCGGCCACGGCCGGGAGAGGGAGGGGCGCCGGACAGGCGGGCGGTGGTGGGATGGACGTCACCACCGCCGTCTCCATACTTGCCCTTTGGGAGGGCAACGGGGGGTACTCCACAGCCGAGAGCCGCCTCACACCAGGCGAGCTCGGCTGGGAATAGGGCCTAGCTGCGGGAGCGGGGCTCGGTGTTGTGACCGAGCGCAACCGCTCCTCCATGGCCGCGAACCGACTCTCCATGAGGAGGGTCATTCGGTCGAGGTTCGCGGCCATCGTCGACTCCACATTTGGCGGGGCTGGCGGCGCGGCTTCTGGCCGCGGCCGTACAACCTCCGCCTGGAGGCTCCTGAGCTCGTTACGGAGGTCAGCGATCTCTGACTCCATGCGGCTGTTTGCCGCACGGAGCAGGGCGACCTCCTCGCTGGTGGTACGAGTCAGGAGCTCCTCCGAGGCCTCATGGATGGCCGCCACAGACTCTTTAAGGGCCTTCTGGAGAGTCCCCTTCAGGCCCTTCGAGACTTTGGCCACCCCGGCCACGACCGCCAAAGAGTCGACGATCTGCTGCTGCAGGCCCTGCGCGTGAGCTGCACGGGCCTCTGGAGCGGCCTGGCTCGCGAGGGCGGGAACGGTCCTAGACCTCGACGCCCTCGCGGTAGCCATTGTTGAGGCACGCTCCACGATCTCCTTTTCGCTCGCGAATTCGAGCTCAGCACGCTGGGCCTGCACAAGCGCCTGCTTGGCAGCAGCTAGGCCCATGTACTCCCCCGTTGTTGGAGGGCGCCCTCTACCCCGCTTGGCGTCCGGCGCTGTAGCTGCCTGGGCGTTAGCAGGGGTTTTGGGGGGCGGTCTCTCCTCATCGTCTTCGTCTGTCGACGACGCCAATGGAGAGGAGTCGTCGAAGACCATGTCCGGCAGCCGGAGACGCATCCTGTCTCGACGGGCTGCCGACTTACTCCTCTTGGTCATCGTCCCTGCGGACCCTTTGGGGGCCGGGGCCTTTGGTGGGGCCTGCACAGGGGGCTTAGCGGGGGGGGGTAGTATCCCCTCTTCGTCGGACGACGTCGGTGGTGAGAGGTCGTCTAGAGCCAGGTATGACCTCAACCGCATGTTGCGGGAGGCAGCCTGGCTCTTGCCCTTCCCCTCCGGCTCTTTCGGAGCCGGGGCCTTTGGTGGGGCCTGAACAGGGGGGGCTGTCCCTTTCCCGGATGAACCGGGCAGGGACGCGTCTACGTCCTCAAGCCGCTGCAACCGCACGGTGCAGGAGCTGGCTTGAGCGACAGAGCTTTGCGCTTCCGCCGGCAGAGAGATCGCCGACAGGAAGCGTGAGTAAAAGCTCTTGTCTCCGCCCTTCTCGGGCCCTTTCGTGTTGGTGTTACCCTTCACGGGTACGTCGTCTACCTTCGCTCCGCCCTTCTCGGGCACTACGTCTTTTGGTTTTTGTTTGTTAAGCATTTCCATTTTTGTTCCCACGAGTCTGAACGATTTATAAGATAAAAAACTGGGTGTGGTACGCAGTAGCGACCGGGTTTACCCCCCCGGCCTTAAAACAGCTCGCCCTGCGCCGCAGCTTAAGTTTAGGGGTTTTTTATTGAGGTTGTCTCCTCTTGGGCCAGCCGGTTAAGGCAAGCCCCGCGGTCCCGTGTGGCCGCGAGACGTGATCCACGACACCACACGGGGAAACGCTCGGCGGTAGCGCCCAGTGGCGAGACTCTCGCCCCACCACTGAGCCCGCCGCCACTGTCCACGTCGATGGGGCGCACAGGGCAAAACTGTGCAGCCCTCTCCTGGCAGCGGACCAGCGGAGCAAGGTGCTCAACGCTGGCCCGGTGCCCGCCGCTCCGCCACGAAAACCGGCAGCACGGCGCTCTCCTAACGTCGGAAGGGAGGGGTGTTTTGGGAGGAACAAGTTTGGAAGGAAAGGAAGGAATACCAGGATTTGGAGTGGATAGGTGGGACACCACTGTCACGGAGTGAAGGGGGGAATGTGACAGTGGCCGCTCGGGGCCCCGGGGACGCATCCCCTTGTACCACTACCTGGACGGTGGTGCAGGCGGCGCGGCTTCTGTCGCGCGGGGAGGACCGGCCCTAGGCCGGGTCATCCTCGCGGTCACCATCGCTGAGGCCCTCTCCACGACCTCTTTTTCCAAGTGGAGCTCGAGCTCCGCGCGTTGGGCCTCCACTAGCGCCTGCTTCGCGGCTGCTAGGCCCACGTATTCGCCTGTGGTAGGAGGACGGCCTCTGCCCCGCTTGGCGTCCGGCGCTTGAGCAGCCGGTGGCTTGGGCGGGGGCTTAGCGGGGGCCGGCCTCCTCTCGTCTTCGTCGATGACGATGGGGAACGACGAGCTGACGTCTCCATCATTTCGTCGAGATCGTCTAAGGCCAGGTAACGTCGCAGCGCCTCGTTGCGCGCGACCTCCCTGGCCTTGTCTCCTTTGGTAGGGGGGGGCTCCGCGTTTGGCTTTTGCCCTTCCCCTCCGGACCTTTAGGGGCCGGGTCCTTTGATGGGGCCTTGGGGGGAGGCCGCCGATTCCTCATCCTCCGAAACATTCGGCACGACTCCTCCTGCTCTCATCAAGCGGCTCAAACCGCGTTGGGCGGGAGCCAGCTTGATGAGCTGCTACTCGAGGCTTCCGGCTGAGATGAGATAGCCGAGAGGAACCTCGAGTAGAAGGTCTTCTCTCCGCCCTTCTCGGGCCCTTTCGGGTTGGTGTTGCCCTTCGCGGGCCCCTCCACTACGTCAACTACGCCCGTCACAGGCACTTCGTCAAGGGGTTTTGTTTTTTTTTGAGAGATCCATTTTGTTCCCACGAGTAAAAAACTTTCTAAAATGAAAAAAAAGGGTAGTGGTCCGCAGTAGCGACCGGGTTTGCCCCCCCGGCCATTCACCTCTCGCCCTGCGCCGCAGCTTAGGTTAGGGGGATTTTTTATTGAGGTGCTCATCCTCTTGGGCCGGCCAATTAAGGCAGGCCCCGCGGTCCCGTGTGGCCGCGAGACGTGATCCACGACACCACACGGGGAAACGCTCGGCGGTAATGCCCAGCGGCGAGACTCTCGCCCCACCACTGGGCCCGCCGCCACTGTCAACGTCGTTGGGGCGCGCAGGGCAGAACACGCACCCTCTCCTGGCAACGGCATTCAGCGGAGCAGACTGCTCGACGCTGGCCGGTGCCCGCCGCTCCACCTCGAGCGACCGGCAGAACGGCGCTCCTCCTTTTTCGTCGGATGGGAGAGGTATTTGGGGAGGAATACGTTTGGAAGGATGGGAAGGAATACAAGGATTTGGAGTGGATAGGTGGGACACCACTGTCACGGAGTGAAGGGGGGAATGTGACAGTGGCCGCTCGGGGCCCCGGGGACGCATCCCCTTGTACCACTACCTGGACGGAGAAGAGTCCAGGGTGGCACCCCCTGGGGGCAACCCAACCCAACCCAACCCAAGGGGAAACCTAACCTAACCTAACCTAACCTAACCTAACCTAACCTAACCTAACCTAACCTAACCTAACCTAACCTAACCTAACCTAACCTTTTTTTTTTTTTTTTTTTTTTTTTACATGGGGAAATGAGTTACCTCACCGTCAGCCGCGTGGGGATCGCCGCGGCCGGTGTGTGGGACTCCCCGACGCCGATTAATCAATACGACCGGCGCCGGTATACCCACTAAAACCCCATGGGAGCCTTCTTCCGCAGTGGTGCCGGGGTCACGGTACACAGCGTGAGCCTTACTCCGCGACCCCGGCGAGCGGTGGGCCGCCCCATAAACAGGGGCGGCCTCTCCTGTGTGGGCCGGGTGAGAGTTACCCGGCCCTGAGAGGGTCGCGCGGCTGCCTCTCGCGCCCTCTCGCGGCATTAGTGCGGGCGGAGGCCAAATGTGATCCCCGTGGCCTCAACGCCCGCTGCCGCCCGCCCGTGGCATTACCGCCACGGGCGTTACTCCTTGCCGCTCCCCGCGGCGGCTGATGTTGTTGCCGCCGCGGCCACGGCCCTGTCCGGCCTTGTCCGGCTGGCCTTTTTACTCCTGGTGGGCTTCCGGGACCCGCAGGACCCCCCACCCAACTGGTGACCGGCGGGCCTGCCCGCGGCCTCGCACACAGCGCAGTGCGGCTTCGCGGTGCAGGGGCCGGTCACCAGGTGACCCGCTACTCCGCAGCGATAGCAAAAATCGCTGCGGTTCACCTCAGAGGTGCATCCCGCCGCCACATGCCCGAGCTCGTGGCAACGGAAGCACCTCTGTGCTCGATGGGGGAGGGCCTCAACCGTAGCTGAGGCCCAACCCACCAGGAGTTTCGTTTCCTTCTTCAACAACGTCTTGGCGGCTGCCACCGGGCAGGCCACCACCGTCGTGCCCGCCCCGTCTGGACCGGGGCGGACCTTCGTCGCCTTGATGCTCTCAAGGGAGCATCCGGTGGTCCGCGCGATGGCAGCGGCCACGTCTTCACCTTCAGTGGTGTCGTCCAGACCCGAGACGCGGACATACACCGCCTTCTCAGGCCTGGACACACGCACATCCTCGGCCTTGAGGACGGTGCGTAGGCTCACGGCTAGGGCGTCAGCCTGGGGGGCGCTAGTGGCGCCAGGCACCACCAGCATCCGCGCCCCAGTGCGCGCTCGCTTTAGCCGGAGCCCGCCCTCAATGCCGAGGTCAGCCAGCCGGATGTTCGCTTTGGCCTGGGACAGGAGGCTCGCGTACGTCACGCCTCTTTCCTCCGCGCCCGACTGCATAGTCAGGACTACTGCGGAGGACTTCGGCGGACGCAGGCGCGGCACCTTCCTGCCCCTGGCCCTATTCTCCTTTCTGGGTGGGGGAGGTGGAGGAGGGGGGGGCTGCGAGGCCGGAGCCTGCGCCTCGTCCCCCTTTCTTTTCCCCCCACGTCCTCTGCCTCTTTGCCGCCTTGCGCGGGTGGTCGGCGCGTTGGCGGCAGCCGCGGCCGGTTGAGGGCCGGACGGCGGTTGGGCGGCCTTTCTCTTCCTCTTGCTGACCGTCGTCCAGCCATCCTCAGCCGCGGCCGAAGAGGGGAGGGGCGCCGGACAGGCAGGCGGTGCCGGGATGATCTCCGTCACCGCCGTCTCCGTACTTACCCTCTGAGAGGGTAAAGGAGGGAATTCCTCTGCCGAGGGCCTCAGCATGCTGGGCGAGCTCGGCAGGGATCTTCTGCTTGGAGGAACGGGGCTCGGCGTAGGGGCTGGCCTTGGTGACGGGGCCAGCTGGGCCGAGCGCATCCGCTCTTCCATGGCCGCGAACCGACTCTCAAAGAGGAGCGTCATACGCTCTAGGTTCGCGGCCATCATCACCGACTCCGTGTTTGGCGGTGTCTCGACTGGTGGCGGCGCGGCTACACGCGGCCTCGTGAGCTCGGTTTGGAGCTTCTTCAGCTCGTTCCGGAGGTCTGCAATCTCTGACTCCATGCGGCAATTTGCCGCACGGAGCAGGGCGACCTCCTCACTGCTTGTACGGCTGAGAAGCTCCTCCGAAGCTTCCTGTATAGCCGCAGCCGCCTCCTTGAGGGCCTTCTGCAAGGTCCCCTTTAGGCCCTTGGAGACCTTGGCCACTCCTGAGACCACCGCCAAGGAGTCGGTGATCTGTTGTTTGAGGCCCTGCGCGTGCTCTGCGCTGGCCTCCGGAGAGGGCTGGCCAGCGAGGGTGGGTGCCGCTCTGGATCGCGTCACCCTCGTGTTGGCCATTGACGAAGCCCTCTCCACTATCTCCTTTTCTGTTTCCAGCGCGAGAGCAGCGCGCTGGGCCTCAACATACTTTTGCTTGGCCTCGGCCAAGCCTACGTATTCCCCCGTGGTGGGGGGACGACCTCTGCCCCGCTTAGCCTCCGGTACTTTGGCGGCTGCCTTAGGCGGAGGCATTGGCGGGGGCAATATCCCCTCCTCATCCGAAGAAGTCAGAGGGGAGAGGTCGTCGAGAGCCAGGTACTGCCTCAACCGCTCGTTGCGGGGGGCAGCCTGGCTCTTGCCCCTCCCCTCCGGCGCTTTTGCGGCCGGGGCCTTTGGTGGGGCCTGAGCAGGGGGGGGCCGTCCTGTCCTCGTCCTCAGATGAATTCGGACGAGGACAGATCCTCGTCGGATCTCTTGCGCTTGCGACCGCGTTGGTGCCGGAGCTCAGCAGTTTGCTACTTCTGATTCCTCCGGCGGCGATGAAATCGCCGACAGGAATCGCGAGTAGAAGGTCTTCTCCAGCTCCGCCCTTCACGGGCCCTTTCGGGTTGGTTGGTGGTTGGGCCCTTCGCGGGCCCCTCTCCTACGTCAGCTACGCCCTTCTCGGGCACTGCGTCGGTGGTTTGTTTTATTTTTAAGTTTCCATTGTTGTTCCCACGAGAAAAATAACATCATAAACAAAAAACGGGGTGTGGTCCGCAGTAACGACCGGGTTTGCCCCCCCGGCCATTCACCTCTCGCCCTGCGCCGCAGCTTAGGTTTGGGGGATTTTTTATTGAGGTTATCATCCTCTTGGGCCGGCCAATTAAGGCAGGCCCCGCGGTCCCGTGTGGCCGCGAGACGTGATCCACGACACCACACGGGGAAACGCTCGGCGGTAATGCCCAGCGGCGAGACTCTCGCCCCACCACTGGGCCCGCCGCCACTGTCCTCGTCGTCGGGGCGCGCGGGGCAGAACCGCGCACCCTCACCTAGTCTGCTCCAGCGGAGCAAGGTGCTCGACGCTGACCGGTGCCCGCCGCTCCGCCATGAAGACCGGCAGAACGGCGCTCCTCCTTTTCTACGGATGGGATGGGTGTTTGGGGAGGAATACGTTTGGAAGGAAGGGAAGGAATACCAGGATTTGGAGTGGATAGGTGGGACACCACTGTCACGGAGTGAAGGGGGGAATGTGACAGTGGCCGCTCGGGGCCCCGGGGACGCATCCCCTTGTACCACTACCTGGACGGAGAAGAGTCCAGGGTGGCACCCCCTGGGGGAAACCTAACCTAACCTAACCTTTTTTTTTTTTTTTTTTTTTTTTACATGGGGAAATGAGTTACCTCACCGTCAGCCGCGTGGGGATCGCCGCGGCCGGTGTGTGGGACTCCCCGACGCCGATTAATCAATACGACCGGCGCCGGTATACCCACTAAAACCCCATGGGAGCCTTCTTCCGCAATAGTGCCGGGGTCACGGTACACAGCGTGAGCCTTACTCCGCGACCCCGGCGAGCGGTGGGCCGCCCCTTAAACAGAGGCGCCCTCTCCTGTGTGGGCCGGGTGAGAGTTACCCGGCCCTGAGAGGGTCGCGCGGCTGCCTCTCGCGCCCTCTCGCGGCATTAGTGCGGGCGGAGGCCTGATCGATCCCCGTGGCCTCGACGCCCGCTGCCGCTCGCCCGTGGCTACCATTTAACCACGGGCGTTCTCCTCGCCGCTCCCCGCAACGGCTGATGAAGCCGCCGCGGCCGCGGCTCTGTCCGGCGCCCTACGGCTGGCCGTTTTCCTCCTGGTGGGCTTCCGGGACCCGCAGGTCCCCCCACCTAGCTGGTGACCGGCAGGCCTGCCCGCGGCCGCGCACACAGCGCAGTGAGGCTTCGCGGTGCAGGGGCCGGTCACCAGGTGCCCGGCTACTCCGCAGCGATAACAGAAATCGCTGCGGTCTACCTCAGAGGTGCATGCCGCCGCCACATGCCCGAGCTCATGGCAGCGGAAGCACCTCTGTGCACGGTGCGGGAGGGCCTTGACCTCGGCTGAGGCCCAGCCCACCAGGAGTTTCGTGCCCACCTTCAGCAACGATTTGGCGGCCGCCACCGGGCAGGCCACCACCGTCGTGCCCGCCCCGTCAGGTCCGGGGCGGACTTTGGATGCCTTCACGCTCTCGCGTGAGCATCCGGTGGTCCGCGCGATGGCAGCGGCCACATCGTCGCCTTCCGTGGTGTCGTCCAGGCCCGATACGCGGACATACACCGCCTTCTCAGGCCTGGACACGCGCACATCCTCGGCGTTGAGGACGGTGCGAAGGCTCTCGGCAAGGGCGTCAGCCTGGGGGGCGCTAGTGGCACCAGGTACCACCAGCATCCGCGCCCCAGTGCGCGCACGCTTCAACCGGAGCCCGCCCTCAATGCCGAGGTCGGCCAGCCGTATGTTGGCTTTGGCCCGGGACAGGAGGCTCGCGTACGTCACGCCTCTCTCCTCCGCGCCTGACTGCATTGTCAGGACGACGGCGGAGGATTTCGGCGGACGCATCCGCGGCACCTTCCTGCCCCTGGCCCTATTCTCCTTTTTGGGCGGGGGAGGAGGAGGAGGGGGGGGCTGCGAGGCCGGAGCCTGCGCCACATCCCCCTTCTCTTTTCGACCCCGCCCTCTGCCTCTTTGCCGCCTAGCGCGGGTGGTCTGCGCGTCGGCGGCAGTCGCGGCCGGCTGTGTGCCGGACGACGGTTGGGCGGCCTTTCTTGCGGCCTTCTTCTTACCGACCGTCGTCCAGCCGTCTTCAGCCGCGGCCGAAGAGGTAGTGGGCGCCGGACAGGCGGGCGGTGGCGGGGTGGACTTCGCCACCGCTCTCTCCTTTCTACCCCGCTGCGGTAGCGGGGGGTATTCCTCCACCGACGGCCCAGGGATGGGCGAGATCGGCGGAGGTGTGGGCCTAGCTCGAGGAGCAGGGCTCAAGGTGCGGGCCGGCGATGGTGCCGGCCGGACCGAGCGCATCTGCTCCTCGATGGCCGCGAACCTGCTCTCCATAAGGAGAGTCATCCTCTCCAGGTTCGCGGCCATGTTCGTCTCCACCTCTGGCGGTGGTGGCGGCGGCGGCGCGGAATTCGCGCGTGGCCGGGTCATCTCTTCTCGGAGGCTCCTCAGCTCTCGTCGGAGGTCCGCGATTTCTGCCTCCATGCGGCCATTGGCCGCACGGAGCAGACCGACCTCCTCCGAGCTAGTGCGGCTGAGGAGCTCATCCGTGGCCTCCTGAATGGAGGATGCCGCTTCTTTCAGGGCCTTCTGAAGGGTACCCTTGAGGCCCTTCGAGACCTTGGCCACGTTGGCCACCACCGCCAGAGATTCCGCGATCTGCTTCTGGAGGCCCTCTGACAGCGCAGCTCGAGCCTCTACCTGTTCCTTAGCCGCGGGAGGATCCGGGTCCGCGGGGGCAGGACCGGCCCTAGGCCGGGTAGCCCTCGCGGTCACCATCGCTGAGGTCCTCTCCGCGACTTCCTTCTCCAGCTCGAGCTCGAGCTGCGCACGCTGGGCCTCCACGAGCTTCTGCTTCGCGGCAGCTAGACCCACGTATTCGCCTGTTGTGGGAGGCCGGCCTCTGCCCCGTTTAGCGTCCGGCGCTTGGGCAGCCGGTGGCTTGGACGGGGCCTTGGCGGGGGCCGGCCTCCCTTCGTCTTCCGACGAGGATGGGGATGACAGTGATGAGTCCATCATCCTATCCAGGTCATCCAAGGCCAGGTAGCGACGCAGCGCCTCGTTGCGCGCGACCTCCCTGGCCTTGTCTCCCTTGGTGTGGGGGGGATTGGTGGAGCCCCCCGCCTCGTCCGCAGATGGTAGTCGGGACGAGGCCGCCGATCTGCTCCTCGTGACGCGAGAAGCAGCCGGGCTTTGGCCCTTCCCCTCCGGACCTTTGGGGACCGGGGCCTTTGGTGGGGCCTGAACAGGGGGGGCCGTCACGTCTTCGTCCTCAAATGCATTTGAGAGGAACTCTTCTTCTTCACTCTCATCAAGCGGCTCAAACCGCGTTGGGCGGGAGCCAGCTTGATGAGGTGGGCTCGGCGCCTCCGCCGGCGACGAAATCGCCGACAGGAAGCGCGAGTAAAAAGATTTCTCTCCTCCGCCCTTCTCGGGCCCTTTCGGGTTGGTGGTGGTGGTTGGGCCCTTCGCGGGCCCCTCGTCTACGTCAGCTACGCCCTTCTCGGGCACTGCGTCGGGTTTTTTTAATTTCAAACTTTTCATGCTGTTCCCACGAGTACTTATCATCTTTAAACAAAAAACTGGGGTGTGGTTCGCAGTAACGACCGGGTTTACCCCCCCGGCCTCAAAACAGATCGCCCTGCGCCGCAGCTTAAGTATTAGGGGTTTTTTATTGAGGTTGTCTCCTCTTGGGCCAGCCGGTTAAGGCAAGCCCCGCGGTCCCGTGCGGCCGCGAGACGTGATCCACGACACCGCACGGGGAAACGCTCGGCGGTAGCGCCCAGTGGCGAGACTCTCGCCCCGCCACTGAGCCCGCCGCCACTGTCCACGTCGATGGGGCGCGCGGGGCAAAACCGCGCAGCCCTCTCCTGGCAACGGCGCCAGCGGAGCAAGGTGCGTCAACGCTGGGCCGGTGCCCGCCGCTCCGCCATGAAGACCGGCAGAACGGCGCTCCTCCTTTTCTACGGATGGGAGAGGTGTTTGGGGAGGAATACGTTTGGAAGGATGGGAAGGAATACAAGGATTTGGAGTGGATAGGTGGGACACCACTGTCACGGAGTGAAGGGGGGAATGTGACAGTGGCCGCTCGGGGCCCCGGGGACGCATCCCCTTGTACCACTACCTGGACGGAGAAGAGTCCAGGGTGGCACCCCCTGGGGGAAACCTAACCTTTTTTTTTTTTTTTTTTTACTTGGGGAAATGCGTTACCGCACCGTCAGCCGCGTGGGGATCGCCGCGGCCGGTGTGTGGGGCTCCCCGACGCCGATTAATCAATACGACCGGCGCCGGTATACCCACTAAAACCCCAAGGGAGCCTACTTCCGCATTGATGCCGGGGTCACGGTACACAGCGTGAGCCTTACTCCGCAACCCCGGCGAGCGGTGGGCCGCCTCCTAAACAGAGGCGGCCTCTCCTGTGTGGGCCGGGTGAAGGATACCCGGCCCTGAGAGGGTCGCGCGGCTGCCTCTCGCGCCCTCTCGCGGCATAGGTGCGGGCGGAGGCCTCATTGATCCCCAGGCCTCAACGCCCGCTGCCGCTCGCCCGTGGCATTACCGCCACGGGCGTCACTCCTTGCCGCTCCCCGCGGCGGCTGATGGTGTTGCCGCCGCGGCCGCGGCTCTGTCCGGCGCCATCCGGCTGGCCGGGACGTTTCTCCTGGTGGGCTTGGCCTTGCACGGCCTCGAGCCCAGCTGGTGACCGGCTGGCCTGCCCGCGGCCTCGCACACGGGACAGTGCGGTTTCGCCGAGCAGGGGCCGGTCACCAGATGACCACCTTTTCCGCAGCGGTAACAGTCACCGCTGCGGTCCACCTCCGAGGTGCATTTCGCCGCCACGTGGCCAGCCTCGTGGCAGCGATAGCACCTCTGGGTGCGATGGGGGAGGGCCTCTACCGTAGCCGAGGCCCAGCCCACCAGGAGCTTCGTCCCAACAGCGAGGAGCTGTTTGGCGGCCGCCACCGGGCAGGCCACCACCGTCTGGCCCATCCCGTCTCTGCCGGGACGGACCGTCGACGCTTTGATGCTCCCGTAGGAGCATCCGGTGGTCCGCGCGATGGCAGCGGCCACGTCCTCCCAGTGCGCATGGTCGTCCAGGCCCGAGACGCGAAGACACACAGTCTTCTCGGGCCTGGAGATACGCACGTCCTCGGGATAGAGGTTTATCCTCAGTTGTTCGGCTAAGGCGTCCGCCTTGGAGGCGTCACTGGCGCTCGGGAGCACCAGTATTCGGCCCCCAGTGCGCGCCTGCCTTAGCCGTAGGCCTCCCTCTATCCCGAGGTCGGCCAGCCGGATCCTGGACTTCGCCTTGGAGAAGAGGTTCGCGTACGTAACCCCCCGCTCCGCCGCGCCTGGCTGTAAAGTCAGGACGACGGCGGCGGATTTTGGGGCACGCAATCGCGACCTCTTCTCCTTCGGCTTCCTCTCCTTTTTGTTGGACGCTGGGGGTGGAGGAGGGGGGGGCTGCGAGGCCGAAGCCTGCGCCACATCCCCCTTTCCTTTCCCCCCGCGTCCTCTTCCTCCTCGCCGCGGCGCGCTGGTGGGCTGCGCTGCCGCGGCAGTCGTGGCCGGTTGTGTGCCGGACGACGGTGGGGCTTTTTTGGCCCTCTTCTTACGGCCGACCGTCGTCCAGCCCTCCTCGGCCACGGCCGGGAGAGGGAGGGGCGCCGGACAGGCGGGCGGTGGTGGCGCAGAAGCCGACGACACCGCCGTCTCAACTGAATCCCTCCTCGAGGGAAGAGGGGGAAACTCCCCGGCCGGGCGCCCAAAGATGAGCGAGGGGCTCGGCGGGGGTGTGGGTCTGGCTCGAGGAGCAGGGCTCGACCTGGGGGCTGGCCCCGGTTGGGGGGTCAGCCGGGCCGAGCGCATCTGCTCCTCCATGGCCGCGAACCTGCTCTCCATCGCGAGAGTGAGTTGGTTCAGGCTCGCGGCCATTGTCTCCTGTATGGCGGACGGTGACTCAGCTGGCGGCGGCGCAGGAGCGGCACGCGGCCTGACGAGTTCCGTCTGAAGGCTCCTCAGTTCCTTCCGGAGGTCAGCGATCTCTACCTCCATGCGGCTATTCGCCGCACGGAGGAGGGCGACCTCCTCGGAAGATGTCCGACTGAGGAGCTCTTCTGAGGCCTCTTGGATGGCCGCAGCCGCATCCTTTAAGGCCTTTTGAAGGGTCCCTTTCAGACCCTTCGACACCTTGGCCACGTTAGTGACCACCGCCAGCGAGTCAGCGATCTGTCGCTGGAGGCCCTCCGCGTGAGCAACACGAGCATCGGGAGGGGCCTGGCTCTCGGGGGGTGGACCAGTTTGGAGTCTGGTCAACCTCACCGTAGCCATCGCCGAGGCCTGCTCCACGATCTCTTTCTCCGCCTGGAGCTCTAGCTCCGCGCGTTGGGCCTCCACGAGTGCCTTCTTGGCATCCGCCAGACCCACATACTCCCCTGTGGTAGGGGGACGGCCTCTGCCCCGCTTGGCGTCCGGCGCTTTGGCAGCAGCCTTAGCCTTGGCGGGGGTTTTGGGGGCCGGTCTCTCCTCTTCGTCCGACGACGACGAGAATGACGACGACTCCATCATCTCGTCCAGGTCGTCTAAGGCCAGGTACCGTCGCAGCGCCTCATTGCGCGCGACCGGTTCCCTGGCCTTTTCTCCTTTTGTGGGGGGTGGGTTTTTTGGTACCGCCACCCTGGCCTCGTCCTCAGATGGAAGTTGAGACGAGGCCACCGATTCAATCTCCGAATCGGCACGCACCCTGCTCCGCGTGATGCGGGGTTCTACAATTTGACTGCTACTCGAGGCCTCCGGCTGGGATGAAATAGCCGAGAGGAACCTCGAGTAGAAGGTCTTGTCACCGCCCTTCTCGGGCCCTTTCGCGTTGGGGTTTTTACCCTTCGCGGGTACGTCTCCTGCCTTCTCTCCGCCCTTCTCAGGCACTACGTCAAGGTTTTTGTTTTTATTATTCAATTCCATATTAGTTCCCACGAGTCGTAAACAGTTATAAAAGAAAAACGGGGTGTGGTTCGCAGTCGCGACCGGGTTTACCCCCCCGGCCTCAAAACAGATCGCCCTGCGCCGCAGCTTAAGTGTTAGGGGTTTTTTATTGAGGTTGTCTCCTCTTGGGCCAGCCGGTTAAGGCAAGCCCCGCGGTCCCGTGTGGCCGCGAGACGTGATCCACGACACCACACGGGGAAACGCTCGGCGGTAGCGCCCAGTGGCGAGACTCTCGCCCCACCACTGAGCCCGCCGCCACTGTCCACGTCGATGGGGCGCGCAGGGCAGAACTGCGCACCCTCTCCTGGCAGCGGACCAGCGGAGCAAGGTGCTCAACGCTGGCCCGGTGCCCGCCGCTCCGCCATGAAAACCGGCAGAACGGCGCTCTCCTAACGTCGGATGGGAGGGGTGTTTGGGGAGGAACAAGTTTGGAAGGAAAGGAAGGAATACCAGGATTTGGAGTGGATAGGTGGGACACCACTGTCACGGAGTGAAGGGGGGAATGTGACAGTGGCCGCTCGGGGCCCCGGGGACGCATCCCCTTGTACCACTACCTGGACGGAGAAGAGTCCAGGGTGGCACCCCCTGGGGGAAACCTAACCTAACCTAACCTAACCTTTTTTTTTTTTTTTTTTTACATGGGGAAATGAGTTACCTCACCGTCAGCCGCGTGGGGATCGCCGCGGCCGGTGTGTGGGACTCCCCGACGCCGATTAATCAATACGACCGGCGCCGGTATACCCACTAAAACCCCATGGGAGCCTTCTTCCGCAAAGGTGCCGGGGTCACGGTACACAGCGTGAGCCTTACTCCGCGACCCCGGCGAGCGGTGGGCCGCCCCATAAACAGAGGCGGCCTCTCCTGTGTGGGCCGGGTAGGAATTACCCGGCCCTGAGAGGGTCGCGCGGCTACCTCTCGCGCCCTCTCGCGGCATTAGTGCGGGCGGAGGCCTATGTGATCCCCGTGGCCTCGACGCCCGCTGCCGCTCGCCCGTGGCATTACCGCCACGGGCGTTCTCCTCGCCGCTCCCCGCGGCGGCTGGAGTAGCCGTCGCGGCCGCGGCCCTGTCCGGCGCCTTACGGCTGGCCTTCTTTCTCCTGGTGGGCTTTCGGGACCCGCAGGACCCCCCACCCAACTGGTGACCGGCTGGCCTGCCCGCGGCCTCGCACACGGAGCAGTGCGGTTTCGCGGTGCAGGGGCCGGTCACCAGGTGCCCGGCTTTACCGCAGCGGTAACAGTTTCCGCTGCGGTCCACCTCAGAGGTGCATCCCGCCGCCACATGCCCAAGCTCATGGCAGCGGAAGCACCTCTGTGCGCGATGCGGGAGGGCCTCAACCTCAGCTGAGGCCCAGCCCACCAGGAGTTTCGTCTCCACCTTTAAGCAACGTTTGGCGGCTGCCACCGGGCAGGCCACCACCGTCGTGCCCGCCCCGTCTGGTCCGGGGCGGACTTTGGACGCCTTGACGCTCTCGCAGAGCATCCGGTGGTCCGCGCGATGGCAGCGGCCACGTCTTCTGCCTTCGCGTGGTGTCGTCCAGGCCCGAGACGCGGACATACACCGCCTTCTCAGGCCTGGACACACGCACATCCTCGGCGTTGAGGACGGTGCGTAGGCTCTCGGCTAGGGCGTCAGCCTGGGGGGCGCTAGTGGCGCCAGGCACCACCAGCATCCGCGCCCCAGTGCGCGCTCGCTTAAGCCGGAGCCCGCCCTCAATGCCGAGGTCGGCCAGCCGTATATTGGCTTTGGCCTTGGACAGGAGGCTCGCGTACGTCACGCCTCTTTCCTCCGCGCCTGACTGCATAGTCAGTACGACTGCGGAGGATTTCGGCGGACGCAAGCGCGGCACCTTCCTGCCCCTGGCCCTATCTCCTTTTTGGGTGGGGGGGGAGGAGGAGGGGGGGGCTGCGAGGCCGGAGCCTGCGCCACATCCCCCTTTCCTTTTTTCCCCCCGCCCTCTCCCTCTTTGCCGCCTCGCGCGGGTGGTCTGCGCGTTAGCGGCGGTCGCGGCCGGTTGGGTGCCGGACGACGGTTGGGCGGCCTTTTTGGCCCTCTTCTTCTTGCTGACCGTCGTCCAACCCTCCTCAGCCGCGGCCGATGAGGGGAGGGGCGCCGGACAGGCGGGGGGTGGCGGTGTGGAATCCGCCACCACCGTCTCCCCGCTGACCCTTCTAGAGGGTAGCGGTGGGAAGTCCTCTGCCGAGGGCGCCAGCATGCTGGGCGAGCTCGGCAGGGATATCCTTCTGCTTTGAGGAGCGGGGCTCGGCGTAGGGGCTGGCCTTGGAGACGGGGCCAGCTGGGCCGAGCGCATCCGCTCCTCCATGGCCGCGAACCGACTCTCGAAGAGGAGCGTCATACGCTCGAGGTTCGCGGCCATCATCACCGACTCTGTGTTTGGCGGTGGTTCCACTGGAGGCGGCGCGGCTTCCCGCGGCCTCATGAGCTCCGTTTGGAGCTTCTTCAGCTCGCTACGGAGGTCTGCCAACTCTGACTCCATGCGCGCGTTTGCTGCACGGAGCAGGGCGACCTCCTCACTGCTGGTGCGGCTGAGAAGCTCCTCCGAAGCCTCTTGTATGGCCGCAGCCGCCTCCTTGAGGGCCTTCTGCAAGGTCCCCTTTAGGCCTTTGGAGACCTTGGCCACTCCTGAAACCACCGCCAGAGAGTCGGTGATTTGTCTTTTGAGGCCTTGCGCGAGCTCCGCGCTGGCCTCCGGAGAGGGCTGGCTCGCGAGGAAGGGTGCCGCTTTGGAACGCGTCACCCTTGTCGCAGCCATTGTTGAGGCCCTCTCCACAATCTCTTTTTCTGTTTCCAGCGCGAGAGCTGCGCGCTGGCCCCCCACATACTTCTGCTTGGCTTCAGCCAAGCCGACGTACTCCCCCGTGGTGGGGGGTCTACCTCTACCCCGCTTAGCCTCCGGCGCTTTGGCGACTGCCTTAGGCGGGGGCTTTAGCGGGGGGGGCAATATCCCCTCCTCGTCCGAGGAAGTCGGGGGGGATAGATCATCAAGGGCCAGGTACTGCCTCAACCGCTCGTTGCGGGGGGCAGCCTGGCTCTTGCCCCCTCCCTCCGGCGCTTTCCGGCCTTTTGCCGGGGCCTTTGGTGGGGCCTGGACAGGGGGGGGCACCATGTCCTCGTCTCCGGATGAGTCGAACGAGGACAGATCGTCGTCAAGATGTGGCTGCGACGGTTTTGAACCGGAGCCAGCATGCCTTAGAACCTTGGCGCTTCCGTCGGCGAGGATATCGCCGACAGGAAGCGCGAGTAAAAGGTCTTTTCGCCTCCGCCCTTCACGGGCCCTTTCGGGTTGGTGGTTTGGGCCCTTCTCGGGCCCCGCTCCTACGTCCGCTCCGCCCTTCGCGGGCACTGCGTCGTTTGGGGGTTTTTATTTAAAGCATCCATATTCTGTTCCCACGAGTACTACTACTTTTAAAAAGAAAAACGGGGTGTGGTCACAGTAGCGACCGGGTTTACCCCCCCGGCCTTTGCCCTGCGCCGCAGCTTAGGTTTTTTTATTGAGGTTGTCTCCTCTTGGGCCAGCCGGTTAAGGCAAGCCCCGCGGTCCCGTGTGGCCGCGAGACGTGATCCACGACACCACACGGGGAAACGCTCGGCGGTAGTGCTCAGTGACGAGACTCTCGCCCCGCCACTGAGCCCGCCGCCACTGTCCACGTCGATGGGGCGCGCGGGGCAAAACCGCGCAGCCCTCTCCTGGCAACGGCGCCAGCGGAGCAAGGTGCGTCAACGCTGGGCCGGTGCCCGCCGCTCCGCCATGAAGACCGGCAGAACGGCGCTCCTCCTTTTCGTCGGATGGGAGAGGTGTTTGGGACGTTTGGAAGGAAGGGAAGGAATACCCCCCGGCCATTCACCTCTCGCCCTGCGCCGCAGCTTAGGTTAACCTTTTTTTTTTTTTTTTTTTTTTGACGAGGGGAAATCCATTTGCGGAGACCACGCCGCGGGGGTCAGCGGCGTGGTACTGTGGGACTCGCCGGCCTGATGGGCTGCCGGAATACCCACTAAAACCCCCCGGTGTTCCTCCTTTCGCCGTGTTGCCGGGGCCGCGGTACACAGCGTGAGCCTTACTCCGCGACCCCGACTGGCGCCGGCCGGCCCCTGCGGCTTGCGTGCGGGTGGAGGCCGGTAAGGACCCCCGGTGGCCTCGACACCCGCGTGCCGCATACTTACGGCGGCCGGAGGTCCGACTGGACCGTCCGGCGCCGTCGTCGTCTCCGGTTATTTCTGCGGGAGAGAGATGCGGACTCGCGTTCTCTCTCCCGCTCCGCCGCCTCCTTTGCGGACATAACTGCCTCGCAGAAGGAGGCGACGGCGTCCCAGTTTGTGCTGCTCCCGGCCATGGACAGAACCACGGCCGGGAGCGAGAGGTCACATCCGATGATTACGCCGAGGGCACGACGCTGCTCATCCCATGCGGAACACTCCTGAAGAGTGTGCAGCGCCGTGTCCTCGGCGCCGGCACTACAATGGTGGCACCCTGCCGCCTGTTCCCGCCTTATTTGACACAGGTACCTCCCGAAGCATCCATGCCCCGAGAGGACCTGCGTCAGGCGGTACGACAGGGCGCCGTGCCGTCTGTCCAACCAGGTGGATAAGGCGGGCCGAATAGCCGCAATAATGCGGTGGCCAGCGCTGGGGTGCGCTAGTCTGGTCGCCCATTCTGCCGTGAGATCACGCCGGAACTCCGCCCTCTTGCCCTCGATTTCTCGGGGCGCGGGTCGGAAGTCCCGGCGGAGTGCGTCCTTGCGCCACTCATAGAGCTGCGCAAGGACTTTCGCCTCTAGATCCCACGGCAGGGATCCAGCAAGGAGGGAGGCCGCCTCGAAGGAGATCGTGCGATATCCCCTAATTGCCCTGACGGCCATCACGCGCTGCGGCCTTCGCAGCAGCGCGGTGTTTTTGGCCGTCAGGTGCTTCGCCCAGATCGGGGCCCCATACAGGGCCATTGATCGCACGACCCCCTCGTGGAGCTTTCGGCACGGCGCGCTCGGCCCCCCGATGTTGGGTAGGAGCCGGGACAAAGCGCCGGCTGCCCCCAACAGTTTGGGGGCCAACGCCTCAAAGTGCGCCGAAAACTCCCATCGGCTGTCGAGGACGAGT